>QXTE01000033.1:7160620-7182255 GCA_003942145.1 Platysternon megacephalum
ATATGAACTCCTCCAAATAGTATCATTGCTAGCCTAAAATATAAGCATTCAAATTAAGCTCTCTTATATCAGGCCGTGCCCATATAAACTAATTTAAGTCTTGAGTTTCAAAGAGACTTAGAACCCTCAACTCCATTTAAAGCCAATAGGAGCTGCATGTGCTCGGCACTTCTGACACATCAGGCCCATAATGTCATTAAGGATTTACCACTGAAGTCCACTCAGAAGTTACAGCTACAGTAAGTGGCAGCTATGCAATTAGTGTAACTAGCCATAGGGTGCATACTATATTTATTCTCCTAAACTGGCACTCACTCCTGGGAACAATGTAAGCAGGGGCGTCATTTTAGAAAAAAAATCAGTGGGGGACAAGGGGGGTGGGTAAAGTTGTGTCAGCATTATTGCTATGCCTACGCTAGGAATTAGGGCTGTGATTCCCAGCTCACATAGACATACTTAGGCTAGCTAGATGAGAGCTAATGCAAGTATAAACAGTAGCA
This sequence comes from Platysternon megacephalum, assembly GCA_003942145.1. Taxonomy (NCBI): domain Eukaryota; kingdom Metazoa; phylum Chordata; order Testudines; family Platysternidae; genus Platysternon; species Platysternon megacephalum. Next base: position 7,161,121 of record QXTE01000033.1, read on the forward strand.
TAGCCGCAGAAGCATAGGCAGTGGCAATGGCAGATGGCCTAAACCCCATGGGTGCATACTCAGCATGGCTAAGCCATGCTTCTACTGCCACTGCCTGTGTTACTGTGGCTACACTAGTAGTTACACTCGTGCTAGCTGGTCTTCACAAGACCAAAAAGGTAGGGTGGGCAGAAGAATAGGTGGAGACTGCAAGAATAATAGATGAAGTGTATTAAGAGAGCAAGTTCTTCTTTGTTCTGTCTGCCAAATGTGCAGCTTAAAGGTCAAAATAGCCTGGGTACGTGTGGACAGCTAAGGCAAGCTGAATTTGTGTGTTATCCTTGGATTTAACCCTAGCCTCTTCTTTCCACCCATCTCTTTCTTCCTTAAAGGCAAAACTGTTTTAATATCAACAGCATAATACTGATCCCAAGAACTTGCCATTTGATACTGTATATTACATTACACTGAAACTCCTTATTTTAGATAATTTACTGAGATAAACCTTTAGAATCCAAGAAAAGGTAACGAATACAGAGTGAGGCACAACTGGGAACAATTATGCAAATTACATCAAGTACTATACTTCTCAGATACAGTATATATCTCAGTGGCACTTAACTTATTTTACAGATGCATGTTGCTGATTCCGAATTACCCGTGTCCAGCAAGATTATGGTATTCAATATGTCAGGACAAGTGCTACCTTTACTTCAATTCTATTTATTGGGAGATGTCTGAGTGTTATTTTGCATTTCTAACAAATTGATTCTTAGGGCTAATTTTAACATGCATAAGCTGTAAAGTCATGATCAGGACTATAGCAAGTAGGACTCTCCCCTGAATGAGTACTATAAACTTCTGCAGACTCTAAGTTTCTATTTGGAAAGACAGTATGGGACAATGGGGTCTGTAGGTACTACTGTAATTCAAATAACTTAATATACATATGTAATTTCTCAGTTGTACCCACTTATGATTTATGCATATTGATCAGACTAAACAGATGCATACAGGTATGTTAATGCAAAGTAAACATGCATTTACCATGGTGGTGGTACTACAAAGCTGGAATTTTTGCACAATTTGTTGCATGTTTGTGCACAATACAACCACCAATAGGTTATCAGTTTTGATAGTATTGTATGTATCAATTAAGCTGTTGAATCAAACAGTCTCACTGTGCTTTAAATTCATTTTGGCCTAATAGTAACATTTACTGCTGCAGGGCAAGACTGCAATTTAGTCACAGCCCACAGCCAATCTTCTCCAGAGGAGTGCTGTGTGACATTCTACCTCAGGGAGAAAGCCTCCCTGAACGCCCTGGCTCCAACTGGGTGGTGATTGCAGCACATATAGGCATCCCCAAGCTAGGTCTGACTGAGTTAACTCGCTAAAAATAGCAGTGAAGCTGCCACTGCATGGACTAGTCATTTGAATACATGTCTAGGGTCCCATTGGGGCTAATACTTGGGCAGCTAGCCCATGCCAGGCTAAAAAAGTGTCACTGCTTTTTTAGCAAGCTAGCAAAATCAAACCTAGCTTGGGTATGTCTACAAGTGTTACAGCTGCATCTCTGATTGCAGTGTAGATGTATACTCTGTGCCTCAGTTCCTCCCCAGTAAAATGGGATAATAGTATTTCCCAGGGTGTCATGAGGATCAATATATTGTGGGAGAGGAAGGGGTATATAAGCACATAGAGAGATCATACGCTATTTTAGATGAGCAGTTAAATGTAATGTGCAACTAAGGCCCATAGATAGGGCACTGCCAAATGCATGGTTCATTTTGGTCAATTTCACGGTCATAGGATTTTAAAAATTGTGAAATTTCACATTTAAATATCTGAAACTGTGAAACTTACAACATTGTAACTGTAGGAGTCCCAGCTTAAAACAGGTTTGGGGGGTGCGGGTCACAAGGCTATTGTAGGGGGGTTGCAGTATTGCCACCCTTACTTCTGTGCTGGGGCCTTCAGATCTAGACAGCTGGAGGGAAGCTTCTGGCTGGGCACCCAGCTCTGAAGGCAGTGCAGAAGTGAGGGTGGCAATACCATACCATACCATACCATACCATGCCACACTCACTTCTGCACTGTTGCTGGCAGAAACACTGCCTTCAGAGCTGGACTCCCAGCCAGCAGCCATGGAGTTTCCTGCAGCCAGGGGAGGTTCCCAAAGATGGGTCTGACCTCACCTCGGGAGCAACCCGTGCAGCAGAAGCGGAAGTCGTGTCTCCCCCTAGCCCCTCCAGGACTAGCAGCTGGAGCTCAACGCTTGGGAGTTAAAGGGGCCTCGGGCTGGTTGTGTGGCAGGGGATGACCCCACTCGCCCACCTTTAAGGCCAGCTATGCCCCCCCCCCCAAAAAAAAACTGATGATCCCACCATACCAAGCCACTTCACTTTTGTGCTGCTGTTGGTTATGCCACTACCTTCAGAGCTGGGCTCCTGGCCAGCAGCCGCCGCTCTCCATTCTGTGAAATCTGGTCTCCCGCACAATTGCCAGATTTCACGGGGGAGATCAGATTTCGCAGTCCATGACATGTTTTTCATTGCCATGAATTTGGTAGGTCCCTATCCATAGACTCAGACTTTAAGGCCAGAAGCCATTTTGAACTATAAAAATGTGAATGGATGACACTTATGCAAACCTCTAGTGTAATATAAATAGGCTCACTGGCACAAGGTGGGGCTGTCACATGTGCAGTTTAATTAAGGAATGTACTCCAATTTACTCCTCTGGATCTGGGCCTCAATTTCTAATTTACCAAAATATTCATGGGTAGCTTTTCCTACTTTTCACTCAGCTCTGTCAATGAATAAAGTATAATAAAATGAGCAGTGAGCAGTAAATACTGAGTAACAGAAGTTGGAGGGGGAAGTAGTACAAAAAAGGAAATTTCTGAGGAGGGAGAAGCACCTGCAAGTTGTATTTTCTTGCAGATTTTGAACTATATGTGGGGAGGGGAGATGAGTGAAAGATAGGAAGAGATACCAAGTGCTTCGGAACCTCACCCCTAGGAAAGGTCTGAGGGCCAGTGCTGTCCCCTGTGCCCTCTGAAACATTCTGTTAATTTGATGCAATCCGGAAGCATTTCAGTGCCAAAGGAACCATTGCTGCCTTCCATCTTTTCTTGGTTTTCAGCTTCCTGGGTGAAACAAGTCATCCCTTGCCCTAAGTTTAAGGCTTTTCTTGAACTGACTGTTTCTAAAGCAGAGTTTCCTCTTGCCTGTGATTACAGCTGTATGAATAATTTGCAGTGAATAATTTAGCCTCTTTTTTCTGCTCACAAAATATTTTGTGAGCAGATTGTAATTTCCTTCGATTTATTATTCAAAGGTATTGGGGGGATTGTTTTTCTTTTTTAAACACTACATGGATTGATCATGAATAATTCGCTGTGAGTATCGGAAGTTCATGCTGTGCTGTGTGGTTGCATTGGTCACGTAAGTCACGTGGAATTGTTTTGGCTCCCTGGCTGGAGGAGTGATCAGGCACGTGAGGTGCAAATATTCACATGTGCAAACGTAAGATCAGAGAACTGCAGACACTCAGGCATGAGACTTTGAAACTCGTTTGTTGAGAAAAGCTATGCCAGTAGAATTTGATTGCTCAAATATTCGTGGGAGGTGAACACGAAGGGGAAGCGAGTATGGCTGAAGCAAATTCATTAGAAATTGAATCAGCTATTCATCTAGAGTAGTCACCAAGTCTGCCTGTGCCTGACAGAGGGTTCTGTTTCTGGTAGGATGGAATTCTCAGTCTCCTGCCTAATAGGAGACTGTAGTTCTTGTTTATCATCTCCTCTCTTCAGTGCGCTCTCTCTCCCCCCCGCACACACTTTTTTCTGGCTTATTCTTGTACCTAGTACCAGTCTATCCTTTCATCCTCCTTTATTCTCTCTGCTGACCTACTGATTCTCCCGTTCTCCTCCTTTCCCTTTGCTCCCATACTTGTTCTCTATTCTTTTTCCCAATCTCATCCCCACCACCTTCTATCCTCCCCTTTTCCTTCCTATGCCCCAACACACCTGTATCCCCATCCTTTCCCCCATCCTCTCTCCCAGATTCCACCAACTTGTTCCTTTCTCCCTCACTCTCCCCTCTTGCTTCCCTCTTTTTCTTTCCTTCCTTCCTTTCCCTCTGCCCTACTCATCTGCGTTATAACTCACCCTCCAACGCTGCCTGCAGACTTATCTGAGGTGGAAGAAGTGTCCATTTTTACACTTCTTGCTTGTCATCACTATTCCTAGTATGTAAGTATGAGATGGATCAGAGAACAGAGCACTGATCAGAGGCTGGTATGCAAGAACTTCCACACTCTGGGTGAATGGACAGAAAAGATCACAAGAATTCTGAGAGATAGAGCACCACTGCATCACAAATGGAGCCCAGGAGAATACTTAGGGCCAAATTCTCATCTAGGGTTTGTCTTCACTAGAGTTCAACCTTAGGGCAAGCTACAAACACCTACAGCCTGGAACAAACATTAGGGGACTCTCCAGAGTAGCCGTTACAAAAACGTTAACTCTCTCACATTAACTGGCAATTGATTAATTAACTTGATGCGTAACACTATAGTGAAGTGAAGCTCTTACACTAAGGGTATGTCTACACTACAAGCACTACAGTGGCACAGCCTCAGCACAGCAGCTACGTGACACTACAGTGACAAAAGGGGGTTTTCTGTTGCTGTACTAAATCCACACCCTTGAGAGGTGGTAGCTGTGTCTACAATGTGGGTTTAGGTCGACCTAAATACAACAGACCAGGAGTGAAATTTTTGACAGCCCTGAGCAATGTAGCGAGGTTGACCTAAGTTTTAGGTGTAGACCAGACTTAAGGCCTCTTTACACCACTTTGGCAGTAAAAAGGGATCTTAAGGTAAGAGTAAGTTACCTTTACACTGAATGTAAGGTCATGTTACCCTGCCAGATCGTTGTAAAGGCCTTAGGGTAAATGAGATTATGGCACTTGTCTTAGAAAAAGCAGAGTATTGTTCAGGATTGTTCTGTCACCTCTACCCCCATGAGCAGTGGAAAAAAGAGTCAGTGGTTGTGTTCAGCGGGGTTCAGGATAGTCCCTGAACCTAGAGTGGATGGGATTCCTAAAGGTTTAGCAGCCTAAATTCTGAAGAACCGAGAAGTCTCCTATATGATTTGTCCTTCCTGTTGTGCATCCTGTAGGAAGCCGGTGTGGTCTCCCTCCGAACCAGAGGGTGAGGAGCCACTCTCTCAGCCTGAGTGGGCGGAGCCAGGCCAAGCTTACTCCACCCCCCCGGAAGGGGAGTGGTGGAACAGGAAGTACAAAAGGTGGGGCCCTTAGCCCAGTCAGGGCAGCACCAGGGAGGGAGACAGACGCAGGCCGCTCCCCGTGGACCCTGCTGCCGAACCAGGGGATGCCCTGGACCAGGGGAAACCTGACCCAGAGGAGGGACTCGGGTTACCAGAACTACATGTAGGGGCAGCCAGGCAGCTCCGCATGCTGCCCCTGCTCCAAGCACCAGCTCTGCAGCTCCCATTGGCTGGGAAACATGGCCAATGGGAGCTGTGGGGGTGGCGCCTGTGATGGGGTGGCACACAGAGCTGCCTGGCTGCACCTCTGCGTAGGAGCCGGAGAGGGGACATGCCTCTGCTTCCGGGGGCTGCTTGAGGTAAGCGCTGCCCAGAGCCTGCACCCCCTCCCTGTGCCCCAACCCCCAGCCCTGATCCCTCTTCCGCCCTCTGAACTCCTTGGTCCCAGCCCAGAGCACCATCCTACACTCCAAACCCCTCATGCCCAGCCCCACCCCAGAGTCTGCACCCGCAGCGGGAGCCCTCACACAGCCCCACCCCCCAACCCACTGCCTCAGCCCAGAGCCCCCTCTTGCACCCTGAACTCATTTATGGCCCCATCCTGGAGCCCGCACTCCCAGCCAGAGTCCTCACCCCTTCCTGCACCCAACCCCCTGCTCCAGCCCAGTGAAAATGAGCGAGTGAGTGAGGGTGATGAGAGCGAATGACAGAGGGTGAGAGAATGGAGTTAGTGGGGGGTGGGGCCTGAGAGAAGGGGTGGGGCAGGGGCGTCACCTCGGAGGAGGGATGGGGCAGGGGGTGGGGCAAGGGTGTTTGGTTTGGGGCGAGTAGAAAGTTGGCAACCCTAGGACATGCAAGGAGATAAATGTTCAGAGACATCACTCCCACAGAGGAAATCACTTATACACAGTGTGGTAAAAGTGAAAGGGCTAGTTAACACACTTCTCCAGCATGCAATTATTTGAATGTGTCTACCTTGATGAGTAAATATATTTATTTCAGACCTTAAGTCTAAAACAATAGACATATTAAACACACACAGTGGCCAAATATGAAATACATCAGTAAAAGAAGACTTTCATTTTAAAAATATAGCATGCAAAACAATCTTTCAGCCACAAACAAGGTCTCTATTAAAGCTAGTGGAAATTTTTTTATGGAACAGTTTTCTGTTGAAAAACTCTGTTTTGTCTAAATAAATGGGAACTTGTCAATTTTGACAATTTTTTTGCTTGGAAAAAAGTCCAAACATTTCATTTTACTAATGTGGGTTTGATTCATTTAGATTATTTTTTATGTTTTATACAATCTTTAATATTATATATATTGAATCATATTTAATAAAATTAAGTCTACATGAAATTAACTGAAATTATATGTTAAAAAAATGGTTTGAAGGATCCTGAATCAAATATGATTGGAATTTTCATTTCAGGGAAACTGAAATATTAACTTTTGTTCTGAATCAGAACAATTCTTTTCTCTAAAATGTTGGAATTTCCCATTGTACAGAAATTCTCGTTCACAACCAGCTCTCCTCTATCATTACCTTAATCCAACCCTCCCATCCACTGACTCTCACAAAAAGCCTGATAGAACAGGCAAACCTTTTGTGAGCCACTAATGGAGGGTCCTAGTGAATTCAGTTGGGAAGTAAAATCCAGAGCCCATGATCCCCCTCTGAGAATGCTTTTCAGTCAATCCCCTTCCCGTTTAAACCAGAGGAGGTGTTGAGATCATCTGAGGTGCTCAAGTTAACAATCACAGTATTTTAGGGAGAGGGAGATGCTTTCTGAAGTATATGAAATCCAAACTATTTAAGTGATCCTACTTGCAGCCAACAGGCAAATTAAACTAACATCCATCATCTTCACTCTTCTTAATTGGGGTGTCCAGCTGGTTTTTTACACTGGGGATTTCTAAGCTCATCTGGTCAATTTGTAATCGAGATTGTTTTTACAATGTAATTATGCACCATATCAGTTGGGTAATCTGATGCTGAAACACAGCGTATTTATGGAAGAATACAGAAAGCTTTAGTGTCATGCATAAAGAGAAGGCAGACAGCTTAAAGACAGGGTTTGCAAAGGGCAAGCATCAGGAGAGGCTTCTCAAATTTATTTTTCATAACTCCTAACATATGCTGTGCTCCTCACTCAGGCAAAACTCCCATTGTCATCAATGGGGATTTTGCCTGGGTTAGGGGTACAAGATGCTCCTTCTAAAGGCTATTTCACTTGTCCTAAAAAGCATAGTATTCTAAAGCTTATGGGTCATATCCTGCTGCCCGTACTCAGTTTAAGTGGCTCCTTATTACATGACAGGTCTCATTCAGCAGTGCTCATGGGAATAAGGTACTATTCAGCATGAGTAAGGGTGTCAGAATCTTGCCCTATATGAGTTACACACATGCTTTAATTGTAGAATATCCCCATAATCATCCAATTACATTTATTTATAATAATTAGTACTAATAACATCACCAATTTTCAGTTTTGTATTGCTTTTTACCTGAGGTTCTCAAGAGCAGTTTGTAAACATTAATTAAATAAGCCCCTGTGAAACTGGTAAGAGATATACAGAAAGAGCATTGAAAATGCAGCCAGCACTGGAGTGGAATATGGCAGCTGTTTAAATACTGGCATCTTGGGACAGACACATTATTGCTAGAGACAAGGTGGGTGAGGTAATATCTTTTACTGGACCAGCTTCCAGTGTGCAGTCCCAAATATGCTGGGACCAACAAAACTCCAAACATTATTCCTATTTGATTCTAAAAGCTTAGGCCCAAATAAGAGAACTGAGGGAACAGACATGTAGTGTGACTCATCTTCACTGATCTTCACATTACAACATATTGCAACCTCTACTTTTTTGGGGGAATCTAAATTCATTGGCTACAGTAAACCTGACTTCATGCACAGCATAGCAGAGAAATCACAGGATCTTTGGCCTATTTGTGATGTGACATTCTTACAAAATATTGTCGGAGACAAATCAAACATGGAATAAACCTTTTGGACAATCTACTGTGATCCTGATCTCACATCATAACTATGAATGTACTCTAGGTAATAATAGTTCCAATGTTAGGACGATATATTGTGTACATTCCAGCTAGAATACACCTAAGGAACCCTTTTGGCATTCAAAACAAGACATTTTGAACCAGAAATCTTGGCTCAATCTGGCAGTCCTTATTCATGCAAGCAGTTGCACTGACGTGCTTGTGTGAATGAAGACTGTGTGTGTGTGTGTGTACACGTACAGGGTTTAGATGCTTAAATCTAACACTATATATGGGATTAGATAATGGTTGAGGATTGATAGTGTGTGAGCAGAATGGACCTGGAAATGCTTCCCACAGCCAAATCCATTCACAGAGATATATATTGCTGACAGGCCAGCATTTGGGTTGATTTTCATTGTTTTATTTATGCACAGAATCTATACACAATTGACAGAACCACAACAGCAGAATTTTCCTCTATTAGTGCGATGGAGTCATTTTAAAAAGAAAGCTATAGGAAGCAGAACATTAAAGCCCACTCTTTAGAGTAATAGCTCCCTCTCGTGATTTTATATCTTTTATGATCTTGGTAGTCTGCAGAGATGGAGACAATTTTAAGGATAAAAATTCTGTCTCTTTTGTATAGTGATTTACAACTGCAAGTTATTTTAATGCTACACCACTTTAGAGTCTCTTTGATGCTACAAACAGGAGGACTATTGTTGCTGATGGATTTTATTTTACAAAACTTCAGCCACCATGCATTCGTTCTACAGACACAAAGCCAAAATCAGCCTGGTTATGGATTTATAGTGTATGTAAATAGGGAACATTTTACACTTTCCACATTTCCCCTCCAACTCTCCAGCTGAAACAAGCTGCCTTCTTTCTTTAAATAATTAATATGCATGTACAACATATATTTATATAAGGTGTAAGTTGGAATCTCAAAGCACTTCATTAGGAGCCATGTGTGTCAAAGTACAGAATTTTCTTGATGCTTTATATGACTACTATGTGTGCCTCAGTTTCCCCTATGTGGTGCATGTCTAACCAAGTGGTGGGAGAGGTTATTTATTGTTGCAGAAGAGCCAGTGTGACCCTACCTAGCAGCCTGAACTCTGGACCACACACGGGACTCTTTGTAACCAAGCCACTGATGACCCAAGGGCCCTTCCCAACATGGAGTCAGAGGCCCAGCCCAGCCTGTGCCAGCCAGTATGGCCAGCGGAGAGAACCAGGGGCGGCTCTAGCTTTTTTGCCACCCCAAGCACGGCAGGGAGGCTGCCTTCGGCGGCATGCCTGTGGGAGGTCCCTGGTCCCGCGGATTCGGCAGCATGCCTGTAGGAGGTCCCCAGTCCCGCGGATTCGGCGGCGTGCCTGCGGGAGGTCCGCCAGTCCTGCGGCTTCGGCATACCCGCCACTGAATTGCCACCGAATCCGCCAGACCGGCGGACCTCCCGCAGGCAAGCCGCCAAAGGCTGCCTGACTGCCGCCCTCGCAGGGAGCGGCAGGCCACCCCCCGCGGCTTGCCGCCCCAGGCACGCGCTTGGAGCGCTGGTGCCCGGAGCCGCCACTGGAGAGAACAAAGAGCAGGAGAGAGAGGGTCACCTGATGAGCTGTTTGCCCAGGGAAAGAAGACTGAGGACTGGGAGGGCTTTTGGGGAGGTGATATAGGGTGGTTGGCTGGAATGGGGGGTCACTTCTGGACTGGGAACAAAGAGGAGTCTGAGCCCACCTGGTCACTGGACAGACCCAGATGAACTGTGCTGAGATTTTCTATGCTCAAGGCCCGGAGAACTTTCTGTACTGTGGTCCAGACATACAATAAACCCTTCTGTTTTACGCTGGCTGAGAATCACTCTAGTCTAGAGATCATGGTTGCATTGCTCCCTCTGGGTGTGGAGGTTCCTCAGGGGGTCCAGAGCGAGTGGACCCTCTGAGGGGGCTCTCAGAGATAAACAGGCATGCTAAAGGCTCAGAGGTGTGGTTCCAGGAGGCAGAGGAGCCCAGGGCTTAACCCCCCGAGAGAGGTGTGACTCCCAAGGACGGATACCATGCTTAACGGGGTTCCTCCCAGGGACCGTACGGAACCGAGAGAGCACTGGCCTGGGAGTCTGTGACACCATGTACTGCCAGCCTTACTCACATTGAGCACTTTACTCTGTAAGTCGTCTCTGTGATTCCAATGGGACCTCTCAAGGAGTAAGCTACTATTCCACGTTTGTAAGGGTGGCAGAATTGGGTCCTATGAAGGGTAAGTATTTTACAGTTGAGGAAACTGAAGTCAATGGGAATTGTGAATGCTCAACACTGTGGAAAATCCAGCGTTTTTACCTAGGTGCCTAAATGTGGTATTTTATGCCAAACCTTCAGTATCCAAGTCTGAAAATGTCCTAAATGACCTGCCCAAGATACCATGAGTCAGCAGCAAAGACCAGAACAACAAACAGGTCTCCTGAAACATAATCCTATGGTCTACCCACTATCAAAACTTCCCCCAGAGAGAGAGAATTACATTACACACTGGGATGTACAAAATATGAACAGTACTGTAAGTAAAAGAGATATGGTTAATGTTACCTTCAGACTCAAATTTCACACCCCCATTTTCACATTCTCATACCTTGCTCAAATATTTTCCTTTTTGGCTAAAAAATGTATACATGCTTTGGCTCAACCAAAAACAAAAAACAAAAAACACACTTCAGGAAAGTTTGAACTAAATGTATTTCTCTTTTAGCTATGAAAGAGAAAAACTATATTTTTTCCACTCTAGCAAAAGTTATTATGCTCCCCCCATCATGTATTAACACTGAGATAGCAGCCAGTTGGTCTCTAGGTTATTTCGCATAAACAAACATAGTACACAGTCTAGCCATTATACTACAGGACTTGGAAGTGGCAGAAATTCATACATTGTATAGTTCTGTAGATGGGGCTTTTACTGGTACAGCAGCATGAAGTTCCATAACTTCATTTGTGGAAACACACTGAAATAAGAGACATTAGTGTTTCCATCTCCTTTTTTTCTTCCCTCCCCAACAAATTGTTTTCTTGAAGGAACACAGGGAACATAATGTTATGGTTAAAAACAAACAAGTCAAGAAATGCAAACAGTATTCTCATAGTAATAGTAACTAATAGTTCTTCCACATAGATAATATTTTCTAGTCAGGTTTTTCTTTTGAAATGGGTGACTTGATATACTAAACTAGAGCCAACTTCTGCCATCAGTGAGGGGTTTGCTTGCTTGAGGATTGCAGAATTTTACTAAGTATCCAATCTGTTATGTATAGATAGGGCCCTACCAAATTCATGGTCCATTTTGGTCAATTTCATGGTCCTAAGATTTTAAAAAATAGCAAATTTCATGATTTCAGCTATTTAAATCTGAAATTTCAAGGTGTTGTAATTGTAGGGGTCCTGACCCAAAAAGGAGTTGTGGGGGGGGATCACAAGATTATTGTAGTACTGCTACCCTTACTTCTGCGCTGCTGCAGACGGCAGCGCTGCCTTCAGAGCTGGGCAGCTAGAGAGCGGCGGCTGCTGGCTGGGAGACCAGCTCTGAAGGAAGAGCTGCCACCAGCAGCAGCGCAGAATGAAGGATGGCATGGTGTGGTATTGCCACCCTTACTTCCGCACTGCTGCCTGCAGAGCTGGGCCCTCAGTCAGCAGCTGCCACCCTCCAGCTTCCCAGCTCTGAAGGCAGCGCAGAAGTAAGGGTGGCAATACCACAATCCCCCCTAAAATAACCTTGTATCCCCCCTGCAACTCCTTTTTGGGTTTGGACCCCCAATTTGATAAACTTTGGTTTCCCCTGTGAAATTGATATAGTACAAGGTAAAAGCACACAAAAGACCAGATTTCACAGGGAGAGATCGATTTCATGGTCCGGGACGCTTTTTTCATGGTCGTGAATTTGGTAGGACCCTATGTATAGACCATAAGACAAATATACAGGTTTTGCACAGTGATGTGTTACAGGGTGCGGTCATTTATTAGAAGGGCTGATCGTGCAAGTTGCCAATTGTCTCCTCAATGTTGCTGAGTGCCCTCAACTCCCATCCACCACTGAGGATTGGGCCCCAATAGCTATAGGAAGACAAGTTGTGCTTATGTAACCTCCTAAATGCTGATTAAACAAATACCCACTGTAATTCCACTTTCCTGCAGGAATAGTTCAGTCTGTTTTGACAGCGGAACTCCCACCTGTGGGTAACACCACAGGAGATCAATACGCAAATTTGGACAATCGTGGATGCCCAAACCCACAGTTGCTCCAGTTTGGAATAAAGACACCACAACGTAATAAAACTGTTCAGACTGGAAAAAAAATCTTTCGGTTTATAAAACGATAATCTGAGGGTTCATTGAGACTCCTCAGAAATCTAAGTGCAATCTTATCATTACAACAATACAGCAAATACTAGGCAAACAAAAACAATAGTATCAAACATACACATTTCTTCAGTGCCAAAACTGCACACAGGTCATAAATCCTATGCATTTGAAACATGCACCATTGATTTGACATGTATGTCACCACACCATCCTGACCTGTACAAGCAGCAAGTGCCCAGTTCTTTGAACAGGTTGGTATCCTTCTCCTTGTGGCTATCTTCTTACTACAATTAGTAAAAAGCAGGCCATTGAGGGCAGATATCTTCACCTTCCCTATCGTATGGCTGGCTGACCTGACCTGACCTGAAGAGTTTGATTTTTTTTCCCCCTTAGGAGTGGAATTGCCTCCTACCCTTGGAGATGCCCTACTGAGCAAGTGCCAAGGATTGGTGAACTTTTTTTCTGCTAGTCCCAGACAAACTGGAGTTGATGGACAGCTACTCCACCTTTCTGTCAAGAAAGCCCCTGGTTACTACTGTTCAAAGGAAGCATGGGTTACACAAGCACTGACAGCTAAATATGAATTCTGTAAACAGACCAGCTGTTGCTGATATGCAAAATGAAATTTGATACCCCATTTAGGGTTCATTTACAGAAGTTGTTGAAAACAGCTACAACTCTACCTCGATATAATGCGACCCGATATAACACGAATTCGGATATAACGCAGTAAAGCAGTGCTCCAGGAGGGTGGGGCTGCGCACTCCGGCGGATCAAAGCAAGTTCAATATAACGCAGTTTCACCTATAACGTGGTAAGATTTTTTGGCTCCCGAGGACAGCGTTATATCGAGGTAGAGGTGTACTTTGAATGCATTGCTTCTGACCTTTGATGAGTTTTGGCTACTTGTAGAACATTAATCAGAATCCAACAAGTCGCACTGGGTAGAAAAACAGCGGTGAGCAACAACTTTGCAGAGCAGCATCTGCCAATGGACAGTCTTTTCATACACATCCCTTATCTTACTGCCCACTATGTGATAATCAATTCCTCAGGTCATGTAATAGGGGCACTGCATTAAACACGAACTGATACTGGTCCTATATTAGCAGCTATGAAAAACTAATTACCGCTTGAGTTTACATATTACAAGCTAAATGATCATTAAGCCATTTACGTGCAATTTTAATTGGGCTTAAAAAAGCTGAATAGCACAGATGGAGTCATGCATGTGTCTTTGTAATTCTAGCACATAATTGTCATTCTATATTGAAACACAAAGGAACTGCTCAGAACATCATGAAAAACTCAGAGTAGTAGTGCCCCCTTCTAGTAATATGCCTGGTCATTTGGAACAAGTGACATGGCATCCCTGAAATAAAAGCACCAAATCAGGACTGTTACAAGTCTACACACAGATTTATTCATTTACTTTGTGGAGGACAGTAGGCAATTTGAGTTGTATATGAAGCATTACAAAATCTTCTCTGATTATGAATTTATTTTTATAAGAAGACAAAGGGCAAAAGATTAAATGAAGCTATGCAGAACAAAAAGAAAGATGTATTTATACAACATCCTTCACAAAAGGAGAGCAGGCCTTTTAACAACAGCATCGGTTCTTTTAAAAAGAGTCGAAAGCAGCAACAAAACTTCATTTCTTTGCTGTAATTTTAAATAAAGACAATGCGCCTTTTAAACTAAACAGGAACCAGAAGTGAATTCCACAATCAATGGGAAAAGATGCTAAAAGCCTTAGGGTTGTATCTCAGACAGACTAAATAAATTGCCAAGTCTTACATTAATGAATGGCCAGGAACAGACAACAACAAAAGATGTCAAATACTTGGGACAAGAACCATTAAGTGCCTTAAAATGTAGAGGTAAAACCTGTGAGTCGATATGTAAATTTTAAAAGGAACAAATATGAAGACTGTAAAAGAGGAGTGATATGTTCTAACAGCTATGATTTTTTTATGGCTACTTTATAATGCTATGTGATGACAGAATCTCAAAAAGAATTGGGAACTCCAAGTAAAAAGGTAACAGTAATCAAATAAAGAAAACAAAGGTGTATATTAACAGTAATTCTAAGTGTTTCTTGATTTAAAAAGACTTCAAATCTAGTGATTTCTTGTAAGAGATAAAGGGGGTAGAGGAGAAAATGTCCTAACACTTATCCCCAAGGGTCACCACAGCAAGGAGAATACTGGTCTGTTCTTAGATTTAGACTGTCACTAGCTGATGAATACTGGTCTGTTCTTAGATTTAGACTGTCACTAGCTGATGAATCAAATATGATTTGAACCACATCAAGGCAGTATCTGACAACCCAACAATAAACTTTAAGTTTGCCAACAAAATACTACAATCAATATGCCTCAAAGAGAGGTCCAAAGACTGAGAAAGTGAAAGAGCACATGACTAAGCTTCACTCAGTAGGCCGTGGCACACTTTCAGCAAATCTGTGTACTAAGGCGCACTGTGAAACCCAAATGAGATATTTCAAAAATAGAGATATTTCAAGATGGGCCTGTAATTTTAACTGGATGATTTTCTTAGTCCCATAAATAGAAAGTATAAAACTGATGCTGAATGAAAATTCAGCCAAGTCTTCAGTTGGGGCCAGGTTTTGCTCACATAATTTATGCTAGTAGTTCCATTGACGTCCTTGCATAAGTAAATTGCACAGGATTTGGCCCCTGACAGAGGAACGTTTAATCCAAACAGTTTACATTACAGGTTGTTTTGAGAGAAAAATTCCAGGTTCCAAGATATATTCATCTTTACCCTAGGTTAGCTGTATTGTAAAGTGATCACTCTATATCTGACCTCTCAGTCCCCATCCACAAAGGAAACCTGCAGAACACCTTTAAAAGACGAGCCTGGGAGCTTAAATTCATAACTTTGCTAAATACTAAAAATCATGGACTGAATAGAGACACTGGATTCATGGGCTTATTACAACAATCTGTAACTCACTTAACCCCGCACCACCACACTTTTTCCCCTCCTTTCCCTGTCTATGATTGGAGAGTTGCTAATGGGCCACTTCACCTTGAATGGTTCCTTGAAATACATGTTAAATACTTATGCTAAACAATCTGTTCCACCTTGTATTTAGCTGTGACACTGAGGGCAGGGCTACACTTAAAACGCTGCATTGGCGCAGGCACACTTTAATGAAGACGCTCTACGCTGATGGGAGAGAGCTCTCCTACTGGCATAGTTAATCTACCTCCCCGAGAGGCAGTAGCTATGTCAGCGGGATAAGATCTCCCGCCGACGTAGCACTGTCTAGACGGGGGGTTAGGTTGGTATAACTGCATCACTCCAGGAGGTGGATTTTTCACCCCCCTGAGCGACGTAGTCATACCAAAGTAATTCTGTAATGTAGACCTTCCCAGAGTACATTTCCCAGACTTGAAGAAGAGTTCTGTAAGCTTGAAAGTTTGTCTCTCTCACCAATAGAAGTTGGTCCAATAAAAATATTACCTTACTCACCTTGTCTCTCTAATATCCTGGGACTAACACAGCTAAAACAACACTGCATGCTCATAACAAATGAACATTTGCCCCAACAGGCAGGTAGGACTAGGATTCAAATCACATCACTGGCTTTGACACCTTGTATTACATCAAAATATACTAAATACAGACAGAGGATGTTGCTCAGTGAACAGCATGAAAAGCAAAGACAATGGAGCATAATCAGGAAACTGAGCTGATCTATACAATTTACTTTCAAAATGGAAATCTAATGGAGGAAAAATAATTTATTACAGACAACTGAGTAGAACATAAGAACGGTCATACGGGGTCAGACCAAAGATCCATTTAGCCAATGATGAATTAGTATCTGGGCTTTCTGGATGCAGCAGTACATATACTGTCTGAAAAAGGGTTGTAGAGTGACTCCTACATATAGCAATGATGCCAGAGATATAAGACACTTTTGCTTTGGCAAGGATATCACAAAATTTTGCTATATGCAATTCTCATATGTTAAAAGACTCATGCCATTTTCATTCAGCCATCTGGCCTCAAGACATTGCCTCTCAACTTTTAAAGGCTTTAAAACATGGAATGACAATGGATAGGCTAAACTACAGTCCACAAAGGAGTTAGCTCACCTCATCTGGGGGAGAGTGCAGCTGGGCTCTGTGAGGGGCACGAAGTGTGAGTGTCTAAGCTGGGGGGGGGGGGCCCGCAGGTGGGCTCTGGGAAGGAGGGGGGGTAAGTGTCTGGGTGGAGGGGGCATGGCTGAGCTCTGAGGTGGAAGGGGGTGTGAGTGAACTGCATTCAAAAATAAAACAATGTAAAACTTTAGAGCCTACATGTCCACTCAGTCCTACTTCTTGGTCAGCCAATCGCTCAGACAAACAAGGTTGGTTACAATTTGCAGGAGATAATGCTGCCTGCTTTTTGTTTACAATGTCACCTGAAAGTGAGAACAGGCATTCACATGGCACTGTTGTAGCCAGCGTAGCAGGATATTTATGTGCCAGATGCACTAAAGATTCATATGTCTCTTCATGCTTCAACCACCATTCCAAAGGACATGCTTCCATGCTGATGATGGGTTCTGCTTGATAACAATACAAAGCAGTGTGGACTGACGCACATTCATTTTCATCATCCGAGTCAGATGCCACCAGCAGAAGGTTGATTTTCTTTTTTGGTGGTTTGGATTCTGTAGTTTCCGCATCAGAGTGTTGCTCTTTTAAGACTTCTAAAAGCATGCTCCACACCTCGTCCCTCTCAGATTTTGGATGGCACTTCAGATTCTTAAACCTTGGGTCAAGTGCTGTAGTTATTTTTAGAAATCTCACGTTGGTACCTTCTTTGCGTTTTGTCAAACCTGCTGTGAAAGTGTTCTTAAAACGAACATGTGCTGGGTCATCATCCAAGACTACTATAACATGAAATATATGCAGAATGCAGGTAAAACAGAGCTGGAGACATACAATTCTCCCCCGAAGGAGTACAGTCACAAATTTAATTGACACATTTTTTTAACAAGCATCATAAGCATGGAGGCATGTCCTCTGGAATGGTGGTCAAAGCATTGAAGGGGCATACGAATGTTTAGCACAGGGGTAGGCAACCTATGGCATGCGTGCCGAAGGCGGCACGCGAGCTGATTTTCTGTGGCACTCACACTGCCTGGGTCCTGGCCAGTCCGGGGGGCTCTGCATTTTAATTTAATTTTAAATGAAGCTTCTTAAACATTTTAAAAACCTTATTTACTTTACATACAACAATAGTCTAGTTATATATTATAGACTTATAGAAAGAGACCTTCTAAAAACATTAAAATGTATTACTGGCACGCGAAACCTTAAATTAGAGTGAATAAATGAAGACTCGGCACACCGCTTCTGAAAGGTTGCCGACCCCTGGTTTAGCATATCTGGCATGTAAATACTTTGCAATGCCAGCTACAAAAAATGCCATGCAAACACCTGTTCTCACTTTCAGGTGACATTGTAAATAAGAAGCAGGCAGCAGTATTTCCCGTCAATGTAAACAAACTTGTTTGTCTTAGCGATAGGCAGAATAAGGAGGACTGAATGGACTTGTAGGCTCTAAAGTTTTACACTGTTTTGTTTTTGAGTGGTTATGTAGCCAAAAAAAATCTGCATTTGTAAGTTACACTTTCAGGATAAAGAGATTGCACTACAGTACTTGTATGAGGTGAATTGAAAAATACTATTTCTTTTATCATTTTTACAGTTCAAATATTTGTAATAAAAAATAATATAAAGTGAGCACTGTACACTTTGTATTATGTGTTATAATTGAAATCAATATTGAAAATGTAGAAAAGCCATCCAAAAATATTTAATATATTTCAATTGGTATTCTATTGTTATAAGTGCGATTAATCATAATTAATTTTTTTAATAACAATTAATTTTTTTAGTTACTCGCGTGAGTTAACTGTGATTGACAGCCCTATTATAAAGTGTTATTTTGACAAATAAAATTTGAAGAATTTTGCAGAATTTTAAAATATTGTGCACAGAATTTTTAATTTTTTGGCACAGGATTCGCCCAGGAGTAATTATAGAAAGTGAAGGGGAACGAAGGATGCAGTGAAAATGTGTGGAGGCAAATTTGAGAATACAAGATCAACTAAGATGGGGACAGCTACAGACCCACCCTTCCATGAAACTCCCTAAATTCCAACATCCTGACCATAAGGAATTCTACAGGCTGTTCATTAAATCTACACTGTGGATATTAAAATATTGGCAAATGCATTTAAAATTAGGAGTTTGAAACTATAAAAATTAGACTATAGGAAACAAAGGACTGGCAGTACAGTGCTCTCTAGTAGCCCTTCTGCTACTAGAGTTACTATAAAGGGCTCTGGAAAATGACCTATTTAATACTCCTCAGATTAGTGTCTCTTTGGCCATCCCTTCCGTGTTCTCCCCTTGCACCTCCTTCTCAAATCTGTCTCCCCTTCCTGTGTCCCCATTCTCCCCGCCCCCCGCCACTGGTTCCCAGTCCCAATCTCCTTTTCCAGCCACTTCTAGTCTCCTCCTCTCCCCTCAGCTTCTTAAATGATCTCTGTGTTCCCACTGCCTCCCAGCCCGCATGTCCCTTTTCAGCTGCCAATACTAGTCTCACTTGGCATCTTGTACCAATCTACTCCTTTCCCTCTCCCCTGTTCTGACTCTTGTCCCCTCTGCATTTGAGTCAGGCAGATCCTTCCTCCAAACTACCTGGGCACTAGCTTTGGGGAGAGGGGAGGGTCATCGAGAGCACAGGACAGAGAAGTTTCCTGCTCTCAGTTCTGGTGCCAAATTTGGGTGATTTTCAACAGGAACAGCAAAATGCACATCCCTGAAACAAAGTCATTCACCCCCCCTGCCAAATTTCAAGTTCCTGCTCCCAAGCATGAGGGTGCTAGAATTTTTTTAACATTGTAAAACAACATATTTTTCCTTAGTTGCATGCTCAGAAATGGGTCAGTTATTTTGGCTGAAACTTAAGTTTTCCGTGCTAGGTGTCTGCCGCTGGCTGATTTTTTTTGAGTTAAAGCAAAAATTATTGAGCTTGGTGAGTGTTATCATGGAATGATACACTTAATGATTCCAAGCAAAGGAAGGAGTGAGAGAGGCAGAATATAGACAGTGGACTTAAAAAAAAAAAAGCAGCAGACTTTAACAACTCAGAGAGCTGGTAAGTCAGGTCCCTTGGGAATAAAATCTAAGGGGAAAAGGAGTTCAGGAGAACTGGCAGGTTTTCAGTGACAATACTAAAGACACAACTGCAAACTATCCCCTTGTGAAGGAAAGAAACGAAGACTAGTAAGAGGCCAATATGGCTGCAACAGGAGATCTTCCATCACCTCAAAAACAAAAAGGAATCCTACAAAAAGTGGAAAAATGGACAAACTGCTAAGGATGAGTACAAAAGAAAAGCATAAGCATGTAGGGACAAACTCAGAAAGGCTAAGGCACAAAATGAGTTACACCTAGCAAGGGACTTAACAGGCAATAAGAAGAGGTTCTATAAATATATTTGGAGCAAGAGGAAAAATTAAGGAAAGTGTAGGTCCACCACTTAGCAGAGAAGGAGCACTAATACCCAATAACACCAAGAAGACTGAGGTATTTAATGCCTATTTTTCTTTAATCATCACTAAAAAAGTTAATTCTGATCAGATGCTTAACACAATTAATATTAACAACAAGAGGGAAGGAGCACAAGTCAGAATAGCGAAAGAGCAGGTTAAAGAATATTTAGATAAGTTAGAAGTATTCAAGTAATCAGGTCCTGATAAAATTCACTGCAGGGTACTTAAGGAAGTAGCTGACAATCTTAGAACTGTTAATACTTATTGTCAAAAACTCATGGAGGATGGGTGAGATCCCTGAGGACTAGAGAAGGAAAAACATAATTCCTATCTTTAAAAAGAGGAACAAAGAGGACCCTGGGAATTATAGACCAGTCATCCTAACTTCTATACCTGGAAAGATACTTAAGCAAATTATTAAACAAAATGTAAGCACCTAGAGCAGGGGTCGGCAACCTATGGCACGCGTGCCAAAGACGGCACGCGAGCCAATTTTTAATGGCACGCTGCTGCCTGCCGGAGCAGCGTGCCATTAAAAATCCTGCCCAGCCGGCCCGCTCTTCTCCGCTCCCGCCTCCCCCGCTGGGGCAGGGAGCCAATGGCCCCACTCTCCCGGCGCGGCGAGCCGCGGGCAGTGCCGGCTCCAGGGTGAGTGGCCGCCCCAAGCACCTGCTTGTTCAGCTGGTGCCTGGAGCCGGCCCTGGCCGCGGGGTCCGCGCTCCCGGGCCAGAGCGCCGGGCCGAGCGCAGCAAGCCGCCGGCCCATCCCTCCCCTGGAGTCATGCTGCCACTGCGCGCGCAGCGCTCTAAGGGGCGGGGCTACCTGCTCCCATGGGGCAGCGCTAGAAGCCTCATGGTAAGGGGCCGGGGCAGTCAGGGGCCGGGGGGGTTGGATAGGGGGTGGGATCCTGGGGGG
>QXTE01000033.1:7182418-7213701 GCA_003942145.1 Platysternon megacephalum
CACCAAATGGGAGCTGCCCAGGTAAGTGCCCCACACCCAAACCTCCTGCCCCAACCCTGAGCCCCCTCCCTCATTCTAGCTCCTGGCCAGACCCTTCACCCCCAGCCCTGTGCTCAGTGCACTCCCACCCTCAGCTCAGTGCAGAGAGAGGAAGAGAATTGGCCAAAACCAGGGAGAAGGTACCCACTGTATGTGGGCAGGGCCGGGACCCCAGACCGGCAGCGGGCTGAGCGGGTTCGGCAGCCGGGATCCCGGCTGGCAGGAGCCGGTGGATGGAACCCCTGAGTGGCAGTGGGCTGAGCTGCTCAGCCCACTGTTGGTCTGGGGTCCCAGCTGCCAGCCTCGCACAGCCCGCTGCCGGTTTGGGGTTCTGGCTGCCGGACCCTTGCCAGCCGGGGTCCCGGCTGCAGGCCCCACTCAGCCCACTGCCGGCCTAGGTGAACAGAACCCCAGACCAGCAGCGGGCTGAGCGGGCCGGCGCCGTAAGATCAACATTTTAATTTTAAATGAAGCTTCTTAAACATTTTGAAAACCTTGTTTATTTTACAATACAACACTAGTTTAGTTATATAATATAGAGACTTATAGAGAGACCTTCTAAAAAAACATTAAAATGTATTACCAGCACACGAAACCTTAAATTAAATTGAATAAATGAAGACTCAGCACACCACTTCTGAAAGGTTGCCGACCCCTGACCTAGAGGATAATAGTGTAATAGCCAACATGGATTTGTCAAGAAGAAACCATGCCAAACCAATTTTATTTATTTGACGGGGTTACTGAGCTAGTGGATAGAGGAAGGTAGCAGATGTGATTTACCTTGATATTAGTAAAGCTTTTCACACACAGTCTCACATGACATTCTCAAAAACAAACTAGGCAAATATGATCTAGATGAAATTACTATAAAGTGGGTGCACAGCTGGTTGAAAAACCACACTCAAAGAGTGGTTATCAATGGTTTACTGTCAAACTTGGAGGACATATCTAGTGGTGACCCACATGTCTGTTCTGGGTGTGGTACTATTCAATATTTTCATTAATGTCTTCAATAATGGGGTGGAGAGTATGCGTATGCAATTTGCAGATGAACTAAGCCTGGAGAAGTTGCAAGCACATCAGATGACAGGATTAGAATTCAAAGGAATCTTGATAAATTGGTCTAAATTCAACAAGGTGAAATTCAATAAAGACTAGTGGAAACTACTCCACTTAGGAAGGAAAAATCCAATGCACAAATAACATAATTCTGAGGTGTATTAACAGAAGTGTTGTATTTAAGACACAGGAGCTCACTGTCCCACACTACTCAGCACTGGTGAAGCCCCATGACCAGTTTTGCGCACTGCACTTCAAGAAAGATGTGGACAATTTGGAGAGAGAGTCCAGAGGAGAACAACAAAATGATAAAAGGTTTAGAAAACATGACTTATACGGACAGGTTAATAAAACTGGGTATGTTTAGTCTAAAGAAGAGAAGATTGAGGGGGACCTGATAACAGTCTTCAAATATGTTAAGGGCTGTTATAAAGAGGATGGTTCCACATCCACTGAAGGTAGGACAAGAAGTAATGGGCTTGATCTGCAGCAAGGGAGATTTACGTTAGATATGAGGAAAAATTTCTTACTACAAAGGATAGTTAAGCTCTGGAGTAGGTTACCAAGAGAGGTTGTGGAATCCCCATCATTAGGGGTTTTTAAGAACAGGTTAGACAAACACCTGTCAGGGACGGTCTGAATATACTTGGTCCTGCCTCAGTGCAGGTGGCTGGACTAGATGACCTCTCGAGGTCTCTTCCAGCCCCACATTTCTGATTCTTGAAAACAAGATAGGGAAAAATATGCTGGTTTTTCCCATGTTAAAAAAAATTACAACTGTGTAATTGAGAAGTTCTAGCTCCTCCAGGTTTTGGAGAAGGAACTCAATATTTGACAGGAAGGTAACCTTTTTGTGAGGGATATGCCTTGAGCTGTTCACATGGAAACTGTCCAAAACTGGCCAAGTTATAAGCCTTTGAAAAATCTCAAGTGGAGGTTGCTCAGTAGAGGCTTGCGAGACTGTCAGCTAAGTTCTGCGAATATACCATCTGCACTGAGCATGCTACAACCTAGAGTTGCAAGGGCTGAGCAGGACTTTCCTTACAACTGCAGCTCTGAGTTGCTGAGGTTCCAGGCACCAGCACCGAGAGAAACCTTAAAATAATTTGTGTGCAATTGATATAGATATTCCATTACTCTTACAATTCATATTTTAGTTAACAATTTTGACATGAAAATTCACCTTAAACATGTTAAAAACCTTAACCGACCCACTGTCATACAAACTCTTTCAACCTATAGATTTCTGACTATGTAAAGTGTATAATTATTGGCACATATTTTGATAGAGTCCATAAGCATGCCTTGGGGATCATTTTTAGAACACACTACAGTAATCTAAAAATATAAAATTTGATGCGACTTCCACACAAAAGTTGATATCTTATGTACAGTTATATATAAAACCAATCAGAAAATGAAACTCATTATGCATTCTTCTTTTTCTTCATCTGGAGAAAAAAAGAGATGGTATTCTGGTCAGTATGCTCCTTAATGTAAAGCTCCTTTGAAAGAGTATTTGAATCCTCTGCTGGGGCTAGTAGGCTGTAAAAGGAAGTCATGGCCCTCCCTGAATATCTGCTGCTATTGAGAAGTCCCATATTGGACCATGTGCTTACAATATCAGAGACAGTATGTCAATTTCCCATGCACAAATCCTGCATAAATGTATGAATTTTAATGAAGGTTCATTTGCTATGCTTTGATTGGATTTGAGGTTTCATTTTTCTTTGTAGATCAGTGCTCTAGAGAACTGCCACTGGTGCTACAGTTCATCATGTAAAGAAATCTGCATTCACACCAGCTGTGTTAATACAGCCTTCAAACTGGTACCATACAGTGGAGCAGATCACAAATTTGACTAATTGTGGCAGCTGTGTTCAGTGAAGGGTCCAAATTAGAAGTGATCTATGAAAAACTATGATTTTCAATAGGAATATGCTTTGGGGAATTTCAAAAACAATGGAATATTTTAGGACACATTTTCAAAGCAAGAAAGGAGATTTCATACATGTGCATAGTACATACAGTTTCATATATGGCACATTTAACAACAGCATCTGCCTGCACACAAATGCATGAACATTTTACATGGGTATTTTTAAAAATAAGTGGTTCTTTGGGTTTTTAATACTTTTGGAAAGATCCAAACTGAGTTTCAAGTTTTATTTATTATTCTGTTCCTTTAAGATTGGCGGAAAGGGGACCTGACTAAAGACAGAGAAAAAACAACATGCAGACACTTACTGTGGAAGCTGAAATAGCTGAAAGAATATCTCTCCTAAACAGAGATAGTCAAGACCAGAAAGTATTACATCACCAGGAGATCCGACTGCAGGAGTTCCAGCCAACTTGCTCGACTACCTGGAGGTTTTGTCAGTTGACTGCTAGATTCATTCATAAATGAAATCTAGATTCCTTAGTTATGCTGCATTAATTTCACTAACACTGACTGAAGGATTTGTTGCAAGTGCTCCACAGGAATCAAAGCAGCTCACCATGTATTTATTAGAAATTTTAATTTGTAACTTTGTAATGCTGTATTAAAAATAAACAAACAAAAAAAGCCACACAAATATAGAACTCAGTCTTGGATTCCCAGAAGTGTCGGGGTTTTCCTTATTTTATATCACCTCAGTATATCCTGTTCCACAGTGATAGTCTACTACAGTACTTGTCTACATGCCAGACTGAAATACTTATAAAAGAAAACTGATTTAAAGTAATTGAAGCATCTCTCCACTACAAATGGATTTAAAAATTATTGGAGTTAATCAAAATTTTGAAAAGGGGTTGAATATGAATCTTTTTGAAGGGTGCAGTAGATTTGTTGTATAAATATTTAAGTAATAGAACACTCTTTGTAGCTCAGTGTGGTGGTAT
This sequence comes from Platysternon megacephalum, assembly GCA_003942145.1. Taxonomy (NCBI): domain Eukaryota; kingdom Metazoa; phylum Chordata; order Testudines; family Platysternidae; genus Platysternon; species Platysternon megacephalum. Next base: position 7,186,403 of record QXTE01000033.1, read on the forward strand.
GCTGGGCAGTTTTTAATAATTTCTAAAAGAAATAGCTTGACTCTTCCATCTCCTGAACATCAATTTCACTCTTAAATTGGTCATTACTGTTAATTTGTATAAAGCAAATCAAAATGTAAAGAGCAATAATCTCAGATGTAAAATTTACTGTGCATGCTGTAAAAGAACAAGACTATTAATGAAAAAAAATATAGGTGGCTTACACTTTATCCAGACAGAAACATTCACTCAAGAGAAAGAGTGTCAGTCAGTATTCTATCCTTGATCTTTGCATATAAGTGCTCATTGATGTAAATGGGGTTCCATGCAAAGAATGAGGGAAGAATATAACCTTGTGTGTAAAAACCAGTATCCATAAAGGTCGGGAGAGCTCACTGGCAACCTATCCTTGCCTAAACAAGAGGAATTGTGTGCTTATAATACAGAGTGCAAGGCAAGCACTCAAAAGGACAAGATACATTAAGAGAAAGGGAGAAAAATTCTCAGCTCTTCACTGTGCATGTTTATTGGCAGCACACATCTCTTGCTTATTCTGCACTTGTTTGATGCGTGGAACTCCTATTAGCACCGTTCCATGCAGGGAACTCCCAGTCACATCGCTGGCAGCACAATGTGTGGAACCAATGAAGAATATGCAAGAAATCAATAGCATAGATCCAGGAGGAAGATTTCCTCCCTGCATTTGGTAAAGGTTGGAATGGTGGATTTGTGATACACACAAATCTTATTCGAAGTTAGACTCTCTGCAGTGGCTACAACATTCACACTGGATATCACTGTGTGTCTGTTCAAGAAAAGACTGGGTTTTGCTAAATCACTGAACTGACTTAGGTTTCCTCATGCATGAATAATAGACAGACTATTTTTGCCTGCAGCTGATATTCTAAGGGCAGCACAGAAAATGAAAAAAAGGATTGAAATGCATAGCCTGTGTTTTGTAGTCTTTTTATAAAAAAACCTCCCATGCAGCTACTTTTAACTTGCTGCATACAGAACTGAAGCTACATAAATATATATTCAACAATTGACTAGTTACTTTATCGACTTAATATTGTATTATAATGAAAGCATGTAATTATAATGCATTATGGTCAATTTGTCCTCCATATTATACTTCTAACAGTAACAGTTTTCCACACTCTGACATAACTGCAGACTTACTTATACTGAAACATAATCTTTCCTGACTATTCTTTCTCTAGCATGTAATCATATATCATTCAAATACTTTAGACTGCTGTCTATTCCCCCATGGCCTCCAAGAGATGTAATGGAGGACCTTGTCCTACGTCCATTTGTTCCAACTTGGAAACATATTGCACCTAATAATACACATCTCCATCTTACTAGTGGTGAACAATATAGAAGTGATACAGACATTGGGATTACTTCATCTCACTCCCAGTAGTGCTTTTCATCTGATACAATTCTAACTGACAAGATGCTCAATTATATGAGATTAATTTGTCACCTGGATTTGATTTCTCCTTACAAAATTTGTTATAAAACTTGCTTGCTTTCCTTTCTACTGAGCTGTCAGTTAAATGGCACATACAGAATACAACAGTAAATGTAAACCAATACTCATGCATATGAGGTAATTTCTTTGTGGTTTTTGTTTCTTTTTACAGTGGAGCAACATTTAAGAACAAAGGAAAAAGAAATGTCTTTGCATTTCCTCAATTAGCCATCAATAAATGAGATAACATTTAACACAATTTTGTGATACTATGTCAATTAAGATTTATGGTGAAATTCTGGTCTCATGGAAGTCACTAAAAGAACAGGAGTACTTGTGGCACCTTAGAGACTAACAAATTCGATGCATCCAATGAAGTGGGCTGTAGCCCACAAAAGCTTAGGCTCAAATAAATTTGTTAGTCTCTAAGGTACCACAAGTACTCCTGTTCTTTTTGCGGATACAGACTGACACAGCTGCTACTCTGAAACATGGAAGTCACTGAGAGTTTTGCCTTCAGTGGGGCCAGGATTTTACCCACAGCAAATATCTGTAGGCCAAAAATATGATTTTCCTTACATGTTAACCTTTTTTTATATCCTTGAATCCCTTAGTTTTACACCAGTGCAGAGTGAGTGTAAAGTGTATGTAAAACATTACTCTGACAAATCAGCGAGTGTGAGAGCTATAGATATGTAGATAATGCCCCTGCCTGGCTCCATCCAGACTAGCAAGATTTACCCTACCCAGGCCTGAGTTTAAGATCAAAGAGGATACTAAACCCACAAAGGATCCCAGACCTAGAAAAGGGAGGAAGCGGGGACTGAGTAGGTTGTCAGAAGTAGTTGCGATGAGGTTCTGACAGGGAGAGAGACAGAAACCGCAAGTAGGCTCTCTCCCCCAATCCAGAGACGGACATAACTGGGCTGAATGGAACTTCTTAGATAAGAGGAACTAGGCACATAGTGTATGTATGTATGTATGTATAAATAAATGCCTTTGTTCTGCATACTATACACCTTTGGGTGAAATAATGCCTTGTTCTGAAGAAGTTGTTTTTGAGTCACTTTAATCAGCTGCTGTCACGGGCTCCTGGAGGAAAAGGGCTTACATGTGCCAAGCACAATTGGGCCTGTGGTTTAACAGGGTTGGCAGACAGAGGGCTGCAGTCCAGAATTCCAATCTCTGAGTGGTTGGAACCACAGAATCCTGAGTGGGATGAAGGTAGCAAAATCTGTCCCTAAAGGGGTACTCGCAAGAGGGACTAAAAGGGGTCCAAAGTGCAGCTCACCCTGTACCTGTGACAAATGGTTTCTGTGCTTACTGTTTCAAGTGCATCTTAGAACTCCAGGGAAGGAGTTCTGTGCCCTTGTAAACAACCTTCTGAGGCCTTGTCTACACATAGAATTTGCACTGGTTTATCTTAAATCAGTTTAGTTAAACTAGTGCAACTTTGTATTTAGACTAGGCGTAGGACAGAGGGAAACAAGTGTATCTGGACACATGGAATGGGGTAATCAAAAACCATTAGAGTACAATGGCAATTCTATCACCGAAGCTTTTGACTATATGGTCGTTGGGGCAGGGACAGTCAGTTCTATGTTTGTACAGCACTTAGCACAATGGGGTCCTGGTCCATGTCTAGGAGTCCTAGGCACTATGGAAATACAAGTAATATTCAAATGACAGTTGGAGCCAGCTTTTCCCCAGAACTGGAATAGCCATTCAGGAGCATGGGGAAGGAGATATACCCACACATCAAAAGTAAAGCCTCCATAAGAGAGGACTGTGCGTATCTCTCTTCTACACAGGTTGCAATAACTAACAAACAAAATGGCGGTTGTCCCTGCAGAGTCAAAACACCCTAGAAACAGAAAGATACATTACACTGAAGTGCCTATAATTACTGTATAAAGTTAAATAAACTGTATTCCTCAAACATCCCTTTTTGTGCTTCATTGTCTGTTTTTGCTGCAGCCCCATTCAAGCATAGAGATTATATATATTTCCTTCTCTTCTTATTCAAAGTGACTGAGGCACATGTGAACAGGGGTTAAAATGTTTTGCAACCCTTAACAAGAGGGTGTAAGCAGTGACAGCTATAATAAAAAGCAATATTTTCCCTGCATTTTCCACTTCCACTTAACATTGCAATATGTATGCACAGCTCCCAGTGATGACAAATGGAGATATCCAGGTGTCTCTTAGGGCAGCTCATGGCCCTCTCTGTTTAAAGCAACAATGCCACATTATATTCCAGCAGCCTCTAACTCAGATTTAACTGCCCATGAGATATATCAATTTTTACTCTCACATGGTCTCTTATATGATGAGTGGAAGTTTAATTGTCACTCTGAGAATCCTTTTTCTCTAACAATTCAAAGCCACCTCTTCTCCTCCTCTCCATAAATGGGGGGTTCTAATTAGGTAATTTTGCATCTGTTTGTAAAACTGTGTTACAATATTACTGGTCATGATTAATTACTTGAGTAGCTGTACTTAGTACCTCAATATTCTCTGTGGTAAGAGCACTTCAGCTGTATTAGTCAGCTGTTCTTTAGAGCCTTTTGAACAGGATTTTTATTATCAATGGCATCAGCAGTTCCATTATTAACAGAAAATCCCCTTATGTTGTTCATCTTGCCCAAAGTTGAACATTTGGGGATTAAGAGTCTGAAACCATGTTTGCTTTTGCTGATTTTTAAACTAATTCCAATGTCAGAAGTGATCTCAACCTTCACTGGCACTTGGTGGGAAAAGATGCACTCTCAGGGTAGGCCCACACTGCACACTCATGACAGCAGCATGTAGGGTATGTGCAGCTACCTGCCACAGTGAAAAGCAGGCTGTGTCCACCTTTCAGTGTGTAGCTACACAGGGCAGTGAAAGGCTCTGGCACGGGGAGGCAGAAGGGAAAGGATTCAGCAGCCAGAGCCTTTCACTGTAGCAGAAAAAGGCTCTGGCCACTCCCTGCAGGGGGGAAAGGCTCCATCAGTGGGGAGCTGCCACAGCCTTCCCTACTGCCAGAGCCTTTCCCTGCTGCAGGGAACGGTTCCCACAGTGGGGAGGCAGCTGTACACTACATTGCTAAAAACAGCAGTGTAGACATAGGAGGAATGGCTTGGCATGCAGAGAGCCGTGTAGGATATATACCCTAACATTCTGGCATGCCTTTACTCTACTCACTTAAAAAGTGCCTCACGTCTGGGTTGCCACGCGTCTGGTTTTCGACTGGAACGCCTGGTTGAAAACGGACTCTGGCGGCTCTGGTCAGCACCTTTGACCAGGCCATTAAAAGTCTGGTAGGCGGCGCAGCAGGTCTAAAGCATGCTCCCTACCTGCCCTGGCTCCACGTGACTCCTGGAAGCAGCCGGCATGTCCGACTCCTAGGCGCAGGAGCCAGAGGACTCAGGGAACTGCTTGCGCCCACAGGCGCCGCTCCCACAGCTCCCATTGGCCATGGTTCCCAGCCAATGGGAGCTGTGGAGCCGGCACTCAGGGCAGGGACTGCATGTGGCGCCTCCTTGGCCACCCCTGCGCCTAGCAGTCAGACATGCCAGCCGCTTCCAGGAGCCGCAGGGAGCCTGCCTTACCCCTGCTATGCCGCTGACTGGGAGCTACCTGAGGTAAGCGCCTCCCAGCCAGAGCCCGCATCCTGAACCCCCTCCTACACCTCAACCCCCTGCCCCAGCCCTGAGGCCCCCTCCTGCACTCCAAACCCCTCGGCCCCAGCTCGGAGCCCCCTTCTGCATCCCAAACCCCTCATCCCTGGCCCCATCCTAGAGCCCACACCACCAGCCAGAGCCCTCACCCCCTCCCACACCCCAACCTCCTGCCCCAGCCTGGTGAACGTGAGTGAGGGTAGGGGAAAGAAAGCGACAGAGGGAGGGTGGATGGAGTGAGTGGGGGCGGGGCCCCAGGGTGGGACAGGCAGGGGACGGAGCAAGGGTGTTCGGTTTTGAGCAATTAGAAAGTTGGCAACCCTACCGACTATACTGCTATTTATACCCATGCTAGGTGGGCATGCAGTGTATGTACTCTACATGCCACTGTAAGGGATGTGCAATATCCTCGGGGGCAAATCGGGGGCAAATGTGCAATATCCTTGGGGGCAAATCTCGCTTTCTCCTTCACAGGTGACTAGGGGTCTTTGTGTTGGAATCAGCGTGGTTCCTGCATGATTGTGTATGTCAGGAGGCATGGGGGGAACACAAGATTTGAGGACACTATACAACGTACATAGAGCAAGACAGCAGCAAGCCGAGGGAACCACAGTGACAGTGTCCCTCCACTCTTTTTCCCTCCGTGGAGAGGCACTGAAGAGGAGCACTAGAGTCCCATAGACTTTAGACTAGAATAGTGGCTACAGACCGAAAACTTCTCTCTGCCCCAGCAAAGTTGCCTTTCAAAAATAGTACCATCAATATATAAAAGTACAATATGCATATCCTTCAAAAGACCCTTAAAATATCAAACTTCAATACAGAGTAGCCATAAAAAGGCAAAGAAAAAGTTTCAAATTCTTCTTACACAGGTTAAGGTTTACTGGCATCTACTGGCTGTTCCGAGTCATGTTCTCTCATTTGGTGGTGGAGTTATTTGAGACATGGGTTAAAACTTATTCCCCACACTGTACCTCTATTGATTTCAATGGAATTAAACCAGGGAAGACTTTGGTCCATGTAGACCTTATTTACAATCCAGCAACTCCAGTATTCTCAGCTGACTTCTAGAAATCACTGGATCTTAAAAAGGTAATATTCTTTATTTATAAGCGAGCTATCAAGTTGTGTGGATTAGCAATCGCAAGCAGGAGGACATATACAGTAGACTACAGATGGGGGTTATGCCTAAATTCAGTATCAATCCCTTTTAAAATATCCTCCTGTGGGAACTCAAGAAGAAACAAAACTCAAAATCAGATTACTTGTTCTAACTAGGCAACATAAATACAGCAAAGAAACTCTGCTTGCAGAATATATTTAATAAAAATGATCTATTGGAGTATAAGTGTTAATGATCTTTTGGTATTCACCCACGAAAGCTCATGCTGCAAAACGTCTGTTAGTCTATAAGGTGCCACAGGATTCTTTGCTGCTTTTACAGATCCAGACTAACACGGCTACCCCTCTGATACTATTTATATAGTGTCTTTCATCCTAAACACATTTTACAAACTATACGCAAGGATCACTTTATCCAATACACCTTATAGACTAACAGAGGTTTTGCAGCATGAGCTTTCGTGGGTGAAACTTGCATCCGAAGAAGTGGTTATTCACCCACGAAAGCTCATGCTGCAAAACCTCTGTTAGTCTATAAGGTGCCACAGGATTCTTTGCTGCTTTTACAGATCCAGACTAACACGGCTACCCCTCTGATACTTTATCCAATACTTTAGCATTATGTATTACTGTACTGTACAACAATTTAGGAATAGAATACCTTACTCCATGTAAAATAGCAGGGGAGATTTTAAGTGGGCAGAAAAAAACCTCTAAATTAGAACTTGACCAGGAAACTGGTCATATGACAAATGCCACAAGATCTTTAGCAACCAAAAGGACCTCAGTTTTACACCTCATACAACTGGCAGCACCCTCATTTATTGTGTCCCTTACCACCATACCATGGCATTGGTTCAATATAGTCTTCGGAGGACACCACTTACTGAATCATCAAGTACAGCTAAGTGGACTGAAAACTGTCCAGAGGATAGTAAGGTGGGAGAGGAGTTATGCAGGTTGCAACTTGAAGCAATAAGAATAATTACTGATACGAATAAGAAAATTAAAGCCCAGTCTCAGGAAGACTTCCCGACAGTAAGATTCATTAGGTCATGGATTAGTCCCCCAAGAGCAGTAGCGCAAGCCCTATCATTTGGGGCATTTAAAACTAGGCCAGATAAAACGCTAATAAATTATGTACAAAAGGAAACAATTACACACTGGCAGGAAGATGAACTGGATGGTCTAATAAGTCTTTCCTATCTCTAGCTTTTATGATTCCATGACCCTTTTTTTAAACACCTATGTGTTCCCAGAAGGTTATTTAACTAAGTAGTATCTGACTCACTCCAAACCTGTGGAAGCAGAAGAGATCATGCCAACTACACAAAGTAACGTGGCTGTATTTGATTATAAGGCATTCATTCAAGAGGAATGAAGCAAAGATTCCTACAGATTGGGGCATCATTTTCCAGTAGTTACGTTATGCTAGCTGTGAAATATACCTCCCTCCTCTTTGTGCTGAAATCTTTGGATGAAAATGTTCTAAGTGCAAAGTATTAATTATTACTATTCCCAGAGCAAATAAACTGGTTTAGAGGATGAAGAATGGACATGGTGTGTCAAATTCCTCTCCACTTTAACTCAATTGAAGGTTAAAGGAGTTACACCACAGAGACTTTTTGCTTGGGAGCTTTCGACAAATCCTTAGGGAAAGGACTCAGGATTACTGGATTATTTAGGCCAATTTCCCAAATTTCAGAGAGCAAGCTAGAACCGATCTCTTGTTGATAAAACAAAATATATATTTCTGTAAAAGAGTTGAGAAAATATGCAAACATAAGGAGAAAAACATGATTTATGAGACCCCAATTTCCTAGGGATCCAGGATAGAAGAAGAAAGTCGGTACACATGTACCAGAGCTGGACAACTGACTGTCAAAAGGAAAACACCCTCCACACACATGCAACTTTGGTTCATACTTTCAGAGTATGGAGATGAATCAGAAAAATTCCAATTCATTAATATTCCAGTAGAGAAAATATGGGCACAGGGGCATATTTGTATATTCTGTTCAAAGGGGTTTTCAAATTTCTGATCTCACCCTCTCTAGATGGACTCTTCAGTGGTAAAATGGAAACATCTTTACAAAATTGGAAAATACAGGATGTCACCAGAATATTGCAAAATCCTCAGTGTACTGTATCTATTTCAAATAAAACTCCTCTGTTTTTCTGTTCTGTCAGGTGCTATTCAAAATGGCAATGACTAATGAGGTAACTTTTAATACGGAAATGTATTATACAGTGCCCAAAATAAATTCTCAGTTGAACACACACATCATCCTGTGAAGTTAATTAATTATTTTTTTTAAAAGCACTTCCTTTCCAACAGCATATTGCCACTTCTTTGGTTGATCACTGACATGTTCAAGATTTCATCTTGTATCTGTGAGCAAGATCAAGCTGCATTCTGAAAACTGTGTGTCAATTACTTTAGCACCGAAACATGATGTTCATGATGACAATGATGGATATTTTATTCATGGAAACTTTCTAAACAAGTTTCAATTGGGGCCTAATCCTTCTTCCACTGAACTCAGTGTAAGTTTAGCCATTGACTTAACTGGAAGCAGGATCAGCCTCACTGAGCCAAAATCCAAAAGTGCAATTTTTGCCTTTCATGTGATATTTTTGTTTCTGAATAACTTTCCTGTCCTATTCCTTTTAGTCACATTGCTGAAATTAGAGGAAATATTATTTAAAACATTTCCCATATCTATAACAAGTCTGAGTATCTGCAAAAAGTTACTGGTTTTAAACACAAAAGCTAATGCTGCCCAGTGTATATTTATCTCAATTTTACTTGTTTTAAGATAAAGCTCTAAAAAGGCATACACTATTTTTACGTAAATATAAAATATTTAATCAGAAAGCTACATTTGTAATTCAAATGTTACAGATCCTTCCTTGTTATCAATGAAAAGAGAAAATAAGACCCAAAAATCTTTACTGGATTAATTTGTGGTATGGATGACAACAGTACATAGCAAAACCAAATAGCCTTGGTACCCATCAGACAAATGGCAGGGCACTCACACTATTCAAGAGAACGCCATTGAGGTGCAATCACTTCATACATTAAAAATATAATCTAATATGTAAGAAGCACTTACCCAGGGATACACAGAACTGTGTGATCATTATAAAAACATTACATCAAAAGACTAGAAGGAGGCCTCCCTGCCCACAAAGAATAACTTTTCCTGTTTAATTTACTCCAAAACCCCTATTTAACTTCACCCTCAAGAAAAGGAGCCTTGCAGCATATACTGAAGGTCATCAACTCAGAGATCTGTTAGGTAGGAGGAAAGGGGATTCTGGGGTTAAGGGCCATTCACTAAGAATCCCCTGCCATAAATTCCCACCCATTCATACTGAGGGTGTCTACAATAGCCGGGATCCAAATCTATTTACAACTTAAACTTCAACCAGAAATCAGTAGGTAACCAGTGGAGACTATGAAGTATAGGTGTAATATGTTATCTGCACAGAGCACCAGTTACGGCCAAATCCTGCAGTCTTTACTCATTATGAGGTATCCTTTACTCTCCATTGATTTAAGTGGCATGACTTGTCAAGTACATTACACCTCACCATGAATAAAGAAAGCAGAATTTGGCCCCTGTTAAGCAGACAGCTACATTCTGAAATTCTCTTTATAGATTTAGGGGAGCCTTAATAGGCAGCAGGTTTAAAACAAAGAAAAGGAAGTATTTTTTCACACAACGCACAGTCAAGCTGTGGGAGTCCTTGCTAGAGGATGTTTTGAAGGCCAAGAACTAGATAAATTCATGGAGGATAGGTCCACCAATGACTATTAGCCAAGATGGGCTGGGATGGTGTCCCTAGCCTCTGTTTGCCAGAAGCTGGGAATGATCATTTGATGATTACCTGTTCTGTTCATTCCCTCTGGGGCACCTGGCATTGGCCACTGTCGGAAGACAGGATACTGGCCTAGATGGACCTTTGGTCTGACCCAGTATGCCTGTTCTTATATTCTAGGGTGTGGACCCAATGTAGAGCACATTTACCAACATGGAGGAGACAAAGGCACAGATAACTGTGGTGAAGTCCACCTTAAAAAAAGAATGGTCAACATTTTCTTGCTAACCACAAATGACTAAAAGTACTCTTGTCATCCTGGACATCTGAAAGCAGCTGGAGATCCAATGAAACCTTCAAGCTGAGAACCTGAGTAACAAATGGTAGGCATACCATTTTAATAGCTGAGCTGGCCAGGAAACTGTTTTCCCATCCTGCGAAAATTTTCCAAAGCAGGACAAAACCAAGCCCTTTAGAAGTATAGCCAATATCCTGGTGGTTAAGAACATGACTGTGGGAGACCCAGGTTCAAGTCTCTACTCTGCCTGATTTGAACCAGGGACTTGAACCTGGGTCTCCTACATCTCAACTGAGTATCATGACCAATGGGCTATAGTTTCTGTTGCTTTCTACAGCTGCTTCCCAATCTGTTAGAATGACCTCAGTTTCCTCTGGGTTGGGTCAGCCAACTAATTCTGGTTCTGACCCAGTCTCCATTGGGCATTGGTAAACTGTTCAACTTCACCAGACAAACTGATTGAAGTTGAGATGGAGAACTGGACGTTACCTGCCTACTGAATGCAGCCTTAGCCAGCCCTCCTCACTCAACTTCCTAAGTGCCCCATATACATTCTGAATAGAAGGGGAGCCTGAACGGAGCTCCACGTGACAAAGATATTGGGATAGATGAGCCCAATAACCCCAACCTGGGATTATATATTAAATTACTTGCTATTTTGTTTGCTTTTCTGGTTAATAAATCTGTTGAAACACAACTCTGCTATTCTTTGTTATAATTAATAAATAAATAATAATAATACCAACACCTAGCTTTTATATCGTGTCTTTCATTCATAGATCTCCAAGTGCTTTAAAAGGAGGTCAGTATCATTAGCCATATTTTACAGATGGGGAAACTGAGGCACAGAGAGAGGAAAATGACTTGTCCAAAATAATGGAATTTGTTTCTCTTGAGAAGACACAAAAGGCCTGTTGTGAAGGAGGTTGAGGTGAGATACCGAGGGGATGATCTGTAAGTAAGATCATATGATCAAAGCTATTAAAAATGTTACCCAAATATCAGGATTTCTGAATTTAAATGATCCAAATCTGAGTTATTCTGTTTGCCCAGCCCTAGTAGGTGTCCTTTTTGCACATCATGGAGGAACGAACTATAAATAACTGATAAATAGCATGTTGAATCTCTACATAAAATTTGTAAAGTCACATCTATGAGTCATGCTTAAATGATAGTGGCAGGAATGAAGCAAGTTTGTTAACTAAGATTAATTTAGCAATGATATTCTAAGGCGAAGTAATTACTGTATTTTGTTTTTAGTAAGCCATGCAGGACATCTGTGCGACATCATCATGTTTTATCAGTTGAAGGAGTTATGGCATGAACTCATATAAACCTTTCTCAGCCTTAAAATGTTATATTCCTGATAATAACTTTGGAAATGTGCTACGTTTTGTTCCATATTTATTGTCTCTCAATGACTCCATATCCAATTTGTTACAAGTCCAAAGACAGCTTTTCTAATGGCCATCCTGCAAATTCAACCTGGAATCTGAAAGTCAAGCTGTGTTCTTTGTGACTCACACAGCATTAGTAAAAGTTTTGCATTCAGAACTTCATTAACATTTCTGTTGATGACAATCAAGGCAGAACAGAATCTAGCTCACATTCCCATAGCCCTGTAAAGCCCACACAGATAACAGGGACACCAAAGTGACAAAATAATAAATCTTTTGCTACTAAACCAAGCAGACACAGTATGACTTTACCCACTAGATCTGCTCCTCATGTGTATTTAAAAAGTGCCCCTAAAAAAAACAACCAACCAACCCATCCCCCCAGAAAACACAACACCATATTTTACTATTATTATTTGCATTGTAGTAGCATCCAAAGGCCTCAATCAAGATTGCAGCCTCATGGTGGTAGGTGATGTATAAATACAAAAAGACATGATTCCTGTCCCAAAGAGTTTAAAATTGAAGTTAAACTGATAAATCACATGAGAAAAAACACTGTTTTAATTAAGAATTAGCAAAAGACATAATTCAAGATGTCATGCTGTGGATGTATGAGCAGGATTCACTCAGTCAGTCAGCCAATTACAAATGATTACTTAGCAGATATTTGAAGGCAGGTAAGCTAAAAACTTATTAAATGATATAAAACATTTACAGTACACTATATCAAACATCTACATTTATCTTTGAAAACAGACACACTGTTTGTCCAGTTACAAAATACCCAAAGCACTAGGTTATATATAGCTGAGAATAACTTACTAATATTTGTAAGTTAAAAAAAGGAATGTGCAATATTTGCAAACTTATTTGTGCAGTTAAACATTTGTGGGAATACAAGATATTAAGAGCTCATCATAATTGTGAAAAACAGAGTTTCTTAAGATGAGCATAAAAATGCATATGTAATAAGTCATGCATAAGTCTCTTTTAGGAAGGCAGTATTTTTTTAAAAATGTAACTCTGAGTCAAATAGATGTTAGATTCTTTTTGAAAGTACTCAACCCAGCTGAAGATCACTGTACTCTCTTTTCAGTTTCAGACATCACACGGGATCACAGAACTTATTTCAAGTGAGCACAAAATACACAGTGTGATGAGGTGGCTAATATTTAGATGCAGTACAGGTGCATTCTCAGATTAATAGCTGCTATTGATTTAAGCTGCAGGTAGCCAAAGGGACAAATTATGTTCAGACATGCAATTTTGACTCCCAGCGAAGTCCAAGAAATAAGAAAACAGAGTCAGTGGGTGCTAAATAAAATAAAAAATTAAAAAATTAAAAATCAGAGGAGAGACAATCACTAGTAAAAGTTTAAGAACATGGTATATGTGGGGCCAACTTTTGTAAAAGGAGCTCAGGGCCTCATTTCCAAGTGCTTAGTGCCACAAATGGGCCAGATTTTCAGAAGTGGCTAGCATGCAACATAAACAATTTTGAAAATATGGCCACTTATTTTGTGTCTAAATCAGTGGTTCTCAAACTTGTTCCGCCGCTTATGCAGGGAAAGCCCCTGGCGGGCCGGGCTGGTTTGTGTACCTGCCGCGTCCACAGGTTCGGCCGATCGCGGCTCCCAGTGGCTGCGGTTCGCTGCTCTAGGCCATTGGGAACTGCTGGAAGTGGCGGCCAGTACGTCCCTCGGCCCGCACTGCTTCCAGCAGCTCCCATTGGCCTGGAGCAGCGAACCGCGGCCACTGGGAGCCATGATCGGCCGAACCTACGGACGCGGCAGGTACACAAACCGGCCCGGCCTGCCAGGGGCTTTCCCTGCACAAGCAGCAGAACAAGTTTGGGAACCACTGCACTAGATTAATAGCCAACCAGTGAATTAAAAGCCATCAATCATTTAAGAAGCAACACCTGTTGGAATCCACAGTTTATCCCTATCTCCTAAAGTCTGTGTCAGGAGAGGANCCTGTTCTTATATTCTAGGGTGTGGACCCAATGTAGAGCACATTTACCAACATGGAGGAGACAAAGGCACAGATAACTGTGGTGAAGTCCACCTTAAAAAAAGAATGGTCAACATTTTCTTGCTAACCACAAATGACTAAAAGTACTCTTGTCATCCTGGACATCTGAAAGCAGCTGGAGATCCAATGAAACCTTCAAGCTGAGAACCTGAGTAACAAATGGTAGGCATACCATTTTAATAGCTGAGCTGGCCAGGAAACTGTTTTCCCATCCTGCGAAAATTTTCCAAAGCAGGACAAAACCAAGCCCTTTAGAAGTATAGCCAATATCCTGGTGGTTAAGAACATGACTGTGGGAGACCCAGGTTCAAGTCTCTACTCTGCCTGATTTGAACCAGGGACTTGAACCTGGGTCTCCTACATCTCAACTGAGTATCATGACCAATGGGCTATAGTTTCTGTTGCTTTCTACAGCTGCTTCCCAATCTGTTAGAATGACCTCAGTTTCCTCTGGGTTGGGTCAGCCAACTAATTCTGGTTCTGACCCAGTCTCCATTGGGCATTGGTAAACTGTTCAACTTCACCAGACAAACTGATTGAAGTTGAGATGGAGAACTGGACGTTACCTGCCTACTGAATGCAGCCTTAGCCAGCCCTCCTCACTCAACTTCCTAAGTGCCCCATATACATTCTGAATAGAAGGGGAGCCTGAACGGAGCTCCACGTGACAAAGATATTGGGATAGATGAGCCCAATAACCCCAACCTGGGATTATATATTAAATTACTTGCTATTTTGTTTGCTTTTCTGGTTAATAAATCTGTTGAAACACAACTCTGCTATTCTTTGTTATAATTAATAAATAAATAAATAATAATACCAACACCTAGCTTTTATATCGTGTCTTTCATTCATAGATCTCCAAGTGCTTTAAAAGGAGGTCAGTATCATTAGCCATATTTTACAGATGGGGAAACTGAGGCACAGAGAGAGGAAAATGACTTGTCCAAAATAATGGAATTTGTTTCTCTTGAGAAGACACAAAAGGCCTGTTGTGAAGGAGGTTGAGGTGAGATACCGAGGGGATGATCTGTAAGTAAGATCATATGATCAAAGCTATTAAAAATGTTACCCAAATATCAGGATTTCTGAATTTAAATGATCCAAATCTGAGTTATTCTGTTTGCCCAGCCCTAGTAGGTGTCCTTTTTGCACATCATGGAGGAACGAACTATAAATAACTGATAAATAGCATGTTGAATCTCTACATAAAATTTGTAAAGTCACATCTATGAGACATGCTTAAATGATAGTGGCAGGAATGAAGCAAGTTTGTTAACTAAGATTAATTTAGCAATGATATTCTAAGGCGAAGTAATTACTGTATTTTGTTTTTAGTAAGCCATGCAGGACATTTGTGCGACATCATCATGTTTTATCAGTTGAAGGAGTTATGGCATGAACTCATATAAACCTTTCTCAGCCTTAAAATGTTATATTCCTGATAATAACTTTGGAAATGTGCTACGTTTTGTTCCATGTTTATTGTCTCTCAATGACTCCATATCCAATTTGTTACAAGTCCAAAGACAGCTTTTCTAATGGCCATCCTGCAAATTCAACCTGGAATCTGAAAGTCAAGCTGTGTTCTTTGTGACTCACACAGCATTAGTAAAAGTTTTGCATTCAGAACTTCATTAACATTTCTGTTGATGACAATCAAGGCAGAACAGAATCTAGCTCACATTCCCATAGCCCTGTAAAGCCCACACAGATAACAGGGACACCAAAGTGACAAAATAATAAATCTTTTGCTACTAAACCAAGCAGACACAGTATGACTTTACCCACTAGATCTGCTCCTCATGTGTATTTAAAAAGTGCCCCTAAAAAAAACAACCAACCAACCCATCCCCCCAGAAAACACAACACCATATTTTACTATTATTATTTGCATTGTAGTAGCATCCAAAGGCCTCAATCAAGATTGCAGCCTCATGGTGGTAGGTGATGTATAAATACAAAAAGACATGATTCCTGTCCCAAAGAGTTTAAAATTGAAGTTAAACTGATAAATCACATGAGAAAAAACACTGTTTTAATTAAGAATTAGCAAAAGACATAATTCAAGATGTCATGCTGTGGATGTATGAGCAGGATTCACTCAGTCAGTCAGCCAATTACAAATGATTACTTAGCAGATATTTGAAGGCAGGTAAGCTAAAAACTTATTAAATGATATAAAACATTTACAGTACACTATATCAAACATCTACATTTATCTTTGAAAACAGACACACTGTTTGTCCAGTTACAAAATACCCAAAGCACTAGGTTATATATAGCTAAGAATAACTTACTAATATTTGTAAGTTAAAAAAAGGAATGTGCAATATTTGCAAACTTATTTGTGCAGTTAAACATTTGTGGGAATACAAGATATTAAGAGCTCATCATAATTGTGAAAAACAGAGTTTCTTAAGATGAGCATAAAAATGCATATGTAATAAGTCATGCATAAGTCTCTTTTAGGAAGGCAGTATTTTTTTAAAAATGTAACTCTGAGTCAAATAGATGTTAGATTCTTTTTGAAAGTACTCAACCCAGCTGAAGATCACTGTACTCTCTTTTCAGTTTCAGACATCACACGGGATCACAGAACTTATTTCAAGTGAGCACAAAATACACAGTGTGATGAGGTGGCTAATATTTAGATGCAGTACAGGTGCATTCTCAGATTAATAGCTGCTATTGATTTAAACTGCAGGTAGCCAAAGGGACAAATTATGTTCAGACATGCAATTTTGACTCCCAGCGAAGTCCAAGAAATAAGAAAACAGAGTCAGTGGGTGCTAAATAAAATAAAAAATTAAAAAATTAAAAATCAGAGGAGAGACAATCACTAGTAAAAGTTTAAGAACATGGTATATGTGGGGCCAACTTTTGTAAAAGGAGTTCAGGGCCTCATTTCCAAGTGCTTAGTGCCACAAATGGGCCAGATTTTCAGAAGTGGCTAGCATGCAACATAAACAATTTTGAAAATATGGCCACTTATTTTGTGTCTAAATCAGTGGTTCTCAAACTTGTTCCGCCGCTTATGCAGGGAAAGCCCCTGGCGGGCCGGGCTGGTTTGTGTACCTGCCGCGTCCACAGGTTCGGCCGATCGCGGCTCCCAGTGGCTGCGGTTCGCTGCTCTAGGCCAATGGGAGCTGCTGGAAGTGGCGGCCAGTACGTCCCTCGGCCTGCACTGCTTCCAGCAGCTCCCATTGGCCTGGAGCAGCGAACCGCGGCCACTGGGAGCCATGATCGGCCGAACCTACGGACGCGGCAGGTACACAAACCGGCCCGGCCTGCCAGGGGCTTTCCCTGCACAAGCAGCGGAACAAGTTTGGGAACCACTGCACTAGATTAATAGCCAACCAGTGAATTAAAAGCCATCAATCATTTAAGAAGCAACACCTGTTGGAATCCACAGTTTATCCCTATCTCCTAAAGTCTGTGTCAGGAGAGCATGCTGCCTACCAGTTAAACCAACCTTGCACTAAGTAATAGACACACACTTTGGAATTACAATATTAAGGAGATGTGCGCCATATAAATGCTTATAAACAAAAGTATCTTTTATCTGTAGAGAAAGACATACAATAGGGCCCAATCCTGTGCGGTGCTGAGTCTGACTACCACAACTCCAACTCCCATTGCGGTAAATACATCCAGTCCCCTTAGAAGTAATGAGGAGGGAAGGGTTTTCTATTGGATTTCACTGTAAGTGACAGTCAGAGGAGCTAAATAATGTGCACCATGCTCACTTGCTGTATTGGATGTCTTTTAGAGTTTCATAGGCTTGTCACTGAGTTACTTTGGGCTCAAACTTGCCAAATAAAGGTCCTTGCTCTGAAATAAGATGTTAGTTTTTTTCCTACAGATTTTTAAAAGACACAATTGTTTCGACCTTTTAAAATACCCCTCTACCCCGATATAACGGCATCCTCGGGAGCCAAAAAATCTCACCGCTTTATAGGTGAGACCACGTTATATTGGGTCTGGTCCGGGCTCGGGCAGGGATTTAAAGGGCCCAGTGCTCCAGCCGCTGTGGGGAGCCCCGGGCCCATTAAATCACCGCCGGAGCTCCAGCAGCATAATAGGAAGAAAACTATTTGTTTTGGGGGCAGGGGGCAGGGGTTGTTTTGGGGTTGTTTTGGGGGCAGGGGGTTAAACCATCAAGCACAGCCAAAACACAGATTTATGGCTGAGTCCTACAAAGATCAGCCAAAACAAACAATTTTGTTATTTTAAATAAAAACAAACCCCATAAACTAACACACACCCCCAGCTACTACATTTAAAAACCAGGTTATTGCGCATAAGGAACGTAATGGAATTCTCAGATAAAAACATATGTTTTCAGTACACGTGTTAGCAGCTGATAAATTGTGCTAACTTAAGCTTTAATCTATTCTCCTCAGTGGGACTCAGTTTGAGTTAACTTTGCAGCAAAGGCAGCTCCTCTGGGTATCACAGTCTGGTCCTGACCATTTGTTTTAAAAACAGCAAGGGAAGTTCCGAGACTACTCTGAAAAACCATGCTGATGGACCTTACTTCTCAGCTTTGCTCTACATAATGGGCAAAGATAATAGCAATCTCAGGTTGGATTTGCAGCCTTAATTCAATGTTTCTGGGCTTGGTTGGGGAAGTTAATTCAGAGCCCCAAAATTACTAAAACATAATTCTGTTATACAAACTGAATGCTGTGACAATGATTTTTTTCCTTTGCAACAAATGTTTCCAGCAAGTACATTTATTTATATTATATATAATCACTTGTAGTACAACGTATAATAGTTAATGATGTGAATACTTTGGTGACATTTGTCCATCCTCAGCTGACAGAAATTGACATTGCTCGGTCAGAGTCAATAGAGCTGTAGAAATTTACATTAGGAGAGGATCTTGTCCGTTGCATTTGATTTCTTATTAAATGACACAAATTAATCATACTGTTTACAAGCCTTATAGATATTTTTCAGTATATGATATACTGTTTGCATTAAACACAAAGTAATGAATCTGATCTATGTCTATTAGCCCCTTCATTCTCTCAGCTTTCTCAAAGTCAAGCAGTTTTACATCTGCTTACAATTTAATGCATATGTTGTGTCTATACTGTAATTACAAACCAGCACCAAGGGTGTGCAAACTGCTCCTCACAAGAATAATTAGCACCATTTGCAGACTTTTTGTCATAATTTCTACTCCGTTTGGCTAAATGATGTACATTTCTAGAGCTCAAAAAGATGTGGAATAGAAGGTGTTCCATAAAGCAACTAGTTCTGCTCTAATGAGATTCTCAGGCGACTTTTAGCTAAAATACTATTACTAGCCACGAAAAGAAGTGGTTAGATTTCTAACCCAGTCTTCTTGTCAGTATTCATACGTGCTGCAAAAGCAAGTGAACTCCAGCAGAAGACAAAATTTACAAACCCCTGACACTATTTATAGCACCAAAGAATGATTACTCAACCCCGTCCCCATAGGTTCAATATCAAACTCCTCAGTAGTATTGTGTATAGTGATGACCTTAGCCTGAGTGCTTACATAAGACACCCACAATACCAGAGGCCGCATATCACATGCGCACCCATTTTGTCATACCCAATTCTCTGTTTTCTGTTTTATTTAGCTCTGGTACCACTGGGTCAGGGAATCCTAGTTCTGCTGTAATGGACACTAAAGGTATGTCTACATTGCAATGTAAGCCCAGGGTTAATGGGTCTTTAGTCAGCTTCCCCATGTTAAGGTACTCTGGGCTTGAGCATCTACACTGTATTTTAACACTATGTTAAGACTTTTCTAACCCATCCTTGAACCTAAGACTTTGGTGTCCAAACTGCAGTGCGGAGACCAGAGTCAAAGTAACCATATTCCAGAATTTCTAGTGCGCGCCCTCATCCCCCGAACTGCTCTAGCTCTATGACTGTGGTGCACTATGGGAAAATTTACTGCACCCCCTGCACATTACCAGGAAGCAGCTCGCCTTGCAAAACGCTTGATTGATTGGCCCTTTATTGCAAACCATTGAGGCTCTCTGATTACTGTGCTTGCAGATTAGTGATCAGAAGAGAATGGGTTAACGCTGACCTGAGCTGCTGCTGCTCAAAGTGGGAGTGGCTTCCGTTTTCAATAGAGTGGATTGCAGATTGTTGGGATAGAGAGGACTAAGGAAGTTGTCTCACGGAATTGTGGGATACTTACACCTGGCTCCTGGGACCCATGTCAAGCAGGGCTGCATCTATACTGCAATGCAATAGGGCTTGGACCGTAGGTCCCAGCTTAACTCGAGCTCGGAGCCTCCAGCCCTGATGTCCGAGTCCTGGGTTAGCGTAATTGAAGTGTAGATGCAAGGGGGGTTAGGCTGGAACCCAGGCTCAAGCATGGGCTTATGTTGCAGTGCAGACATACCCTAAATAACTTTCACTTTAGTTCCTTCTCTTGTCTCTAGGGGATCACTAGAAGCTGTGGGTACATGTACACCACAGAGATGATACTAGTATAGCCCCGTAAGCAAAGCTATACTGGCATCGCCCTGTAGTGTAGATACAGCCTACATTGACAGAACGGGTTTTTCTGTGAGTGTAGGAATACCACCTCCCCCAACCAAGTGAGCTATGTCGATGGAAACCCTCTTCCATTGACAGAACCCCCCCAGTGTAGACGCAGCTATGTCAGCACTGCTACATCAGTCAGGGGTGTGGTTTTTTCACACCCCTGAGTAGCGCAGCTATACCAATATAACTTTTTGGAGTAGGCTAGGCCTGTCACTGAAGCCTCACAAACGGGTAGAAATTGACCACCATCTGAGAAGAGCCCCATTAAGGCAGGAGTCTTCAGGGGCGTAGAGATGTTTTGTCTGCAGCACCAGGAGTACCTAGTTATAGACAGCCACAGCCACACTTCCTGACAGGCTGACAAAGAGGTGGGATGGCACAAGAACAACAATATCATTTTCAATCGCTCACTCATTTGAAGTCTGAGGTTTTGCTTTTCCCTCTCCCTGCAAATATTCAGTATTTTGAGTTTTTAAGTTGTTGTGAGCTCACAGTATTTGAGACTGGTGACGACCTACCGTGCTACTTGAAGTGACGTCACAGCAATCCAATTTATTAATATTTAATCAATTGTTTATGGCTTTGATTAGAACTGGTGAAATGTATTTGTGGTTTAATATACTAATCCACTTCGTTTTGAGGATTTCTACACTGTGATAAACTGAAAAGATTGCGCTGTACAAAGACTGCCAGCGCAGTAAGCCCAGGAGAGAAATCCACACTTGAACAATCCACAGTGGAATCAGGAATAAAAATAAAGAGGTTTCAGCTTTATCAGACATTGAGAGGGGTACTTTGGGAGAGTGCTTCCCTTGAAGGTGGTCTTGTACCACTTGAGTTGCAGCAGCAGTAGGTTTATATTGTAACCTCAAAATTTGTTATTCTCCACTCAATACAGGTCAGATCCAAAGCCCACTGAAATCAACAGGAGTCTTTCCATTGACAATGAGCTTTGTTTTAGGATATCCCTAAATTAACTTTTTTTAAATTCCCGAACTGAAAAAAAAAATGACCACCCCAAGACACGCACAAGTTACCGTTTTACATTCAATATGTGTCCAATCATCTGATAATATAGACCAAAAATCATTTAATATACACCCTGCCATAGCCCAGTGCTAATGGAGTATACGGCTAGTGATTTTCAAGTTTCCATTTTCAAAATACACGACAAACATTTGAGAACACTGGGAGCAGAGGCATGCAATACACGCTTCCACTTTTTTTAAAGGGGAAAAAAAACATTTAAGGGGTCACAAATTGGGGGACACGGTAGGATAAGAAAATAGAGGTAGCCTTAGGGAAAGGTTGACACTTGGAAAGGAAAGAAGAAGGGGAAACGTGGAGTGCATCACAGGGTTTAACTTGACAATTAAAGAAGGGAAATTGTAAAAATAAATCACTAAAATATTTGTATTCCTACTTTACCCATTACATTTATCTGCAATTCATGTATATAAGGATTTTGGTTTTCCCCTTACCCAGCATAAAATCCTGTGCTCCAGTATCATTTCCTAATCAAATAAGCCCAATTGACCAGTCTAAATAGGAGTTTGTACAGTGAGTATCACCAACTATATTCTAATATGTAATCTTATACTGGTATATCTGGGCCAGATTCTCCTCTAAATTACACTGGTGTAAATCAGGAGTAATTCCACTGAAGTAAATGGCATTATGCTTGTGTAAAATTGATGAAATTTAGAGGTAAATCAGACCCTGTGTCTTGCTGTATGTTCACCATTCCACTCGGCTGGGTAACAAGTGTGAATCAGCATTACACAGAAAACTGTCAAGATGTCCAGAGTGGTAAGGAAACCAGATTGAGCTCAAGAGAAGTAGCTGATAAAACATATGCCAGAATGGACAGAAGAACCACGCTTAAGGGTTCCCTCCCCCCAACTCTCTCTTCCTCCTCCCCTTCCAAAATACAGACAAAAAAATAAAGTCCAAATTTCAAACTAACTGAAGAAATAGCTACTGGTTTACCCAAATTATATGCAGTAGTATTCATTGTGGGATTTTAAATAAACATACAAAGAATGGTTTTCAATTGGAACTTTTAAAATACATGGGAGCAGGAAGAGGGGAAAAAAATACACACACACACACACACACACACAAATTTTTTTCCCTCTAGGCAATGTTGAAGAATACAGGTCACCTGAATGGCTCCCACATGATGCTGTTGCCATTTATTCTGCAACTGAAGCTGAATGAAGACTAAAAGGAAGATCTTTTTATCTAGCCTCTAGGGATTAGGTTTTGTAGCATGCTTTAGACAGGAGGCAATTTCTAATAGGCAACAGTTAAAGGCATTAAAACCTACAATACAGGGAATCATTTAACTGACAAATGCATCACATTTTACTACTTTATCCTGCTAAGAGGCAGATTCTGGAGTAGTAGTTATTTCTAGCTTACACTCACCTCCTTGAAAAGCTCCAAGATATCACTGTGTAATAAACCTTAGTTCTCGCTTACCTATCAGGAATACACAGAAATAAAACATAAGAAAGATTCCTGCCAGCCTTCTCCTACCCCCTCAATTTACTTTTGGAGCCTGGTGAGATGCAAGCCATGAAATAGTGTGATAAACACCATACAACAATTTTTTAAAGAGCAGAGTCAACTAAATGCACATATACCAAACCAGGCAATCACATGATCTTATATTTTTGTAATCCTCATCCTCACTTCTTCCTAAGCCTCCCCTCCTTCTGCTACCATCATTCATAGTGTTATATGTGTGGGCCTAATCTGGCAAACCCTTTACATCAGGTGTAGTGCTTATTGCAGTAAACAGTATACCCAGTAGTGTTTTCAGGATTGGACCTTTAGCATGTAAATTCGTCAGCACAGGGACATGTATTATCCAAAGTGTTATGCACATTTATGGTGCTGAGAACCCCTCTCCCCCACTACACACATGCACACTAGGAATTATATTACTATTTCTTTGTATTGGGTTCCTTTAAAAAATATTCCTTTCCTTTTGTCTCAGTCTTGGGTTTAGAGCAAAGCAATGAAGAATAGAGCAGGTGGTACTTGCTTAACTTATTCTGGACCAGCCCCTCTAGTTATAGTGAATGGCAAACTGTGTCACTATATGACAATCAAGGTTATTACTAATTACTTGTCACTATCATATCATTTATACTCCACTAATGCCCAAAGGCCCTGATTATGATTGGGGCCCCATTATACTCAGCACTGTACAAAGTAAGAGACAGTCCCTGTCCTGAAGAGCTTGCAGTCTAAGAAGACTAGACCCAGATGGGGGAAGTAGGAGAAGAAAATAAAAATACAAATATACATTCAAAAGCACTGATTCTGAGATGCAGCCTGCCCATTCAGCGTCCCCTTAGCCTCAGTGAGACTCTGCGATAGGCACAAGGGTCTGCACTAGCAGATCACATTTCAAGATCAGTCAGTGTGACCAGTGTGATAATAGACAAGATGTGCAGGTTCCACTAGATTCTTTGCCCTCAAAAGAAGCAAACTTCAAAGCATGGAGAGGGATAAAGAGTGGGATATTCAAAGGCATCTAACTGCTCTTAAATCACTTATGCACTTCTGAAAACAGTCTCACCCCAGTGAAAATATGTACAATTATTATAATTTTACTTTTTGCAAATACGTGCTACAAAATGTTTCTATATTACTAGGCCAGTATTCAAACCAAAACTCCAATCAGTAATTCTATCTGGTTTACATAAAGAATCAAAATCTGAACTATTCTAATCCTTGCATTATTTGGTTTTGAACAGTTTAAGTAATTCTAGGCAATGAAATCAAATAAATATAGTTTGTTAGCACATAAAGACACCATGTTTTAATTAAATGTCAACTTAAGAGCCATTTATTAATATAGAACCTTTCATTTGAGATCTCAAAACAATTTTCCTAAGTTAATTGACAAAGCATCCAAACAACGCCATTTCACAAGTCAGTAAACTGATGCACAACATATTTAAGAGTGATCACTAATTTTTGGTACCCAACTTGAGACCTCTGGGTACAATGTTCAGCGGCGCTGAGCACTTGTACATCCCATTTACTTCAGTTAGAGTTGTGAATGCTCAACAGAGAAAAATCAGGCCTAAGGTATCTGAAGTTGAGTGTCCAAAAAAATCAGTGACCACTTATTAAAATTTTACAAATGGGAGTGATGGAGGCTTAGAGGATATCTATTTCCGTCACTATGTACTCTCTTCCATAATCCCACTTAGACTCCTGGAGCCTTTCAAGCCATCACTTTATGACCAAATACTCTAACTGCATGCCACTCTCCATGAATCAAACGGCAAACCTATAAACCTCTACTTAAGGTTCCTCTAAAGCTAACTCTCAATCCTCAATCCTGTGTTCCATGTGGTCAGAAAGCCACACCACATCCCTTTTATCCAGGGTGGAATTAATGAGCTATACTTGCCATAATAAGTCAGCAGGACTCAATCTGCATCTCTCTGCAGGGTTCCCCCACCTGTTAACAGGTGAATCAACATAAGAACCTTGCCATTCAATTACAGAAACACTAAGGTTCAAAACTGCTTTTAAAAATCTTCTTGTATCCTGTTTTAAAATACAAATCTTTTAACAAAATAACCCACAAAAATAAAAAGACACAACAACCAGCACTTACAGAATATAAACAAGCTCCTAAAGACAGATTTTTTTTTAGCAAACCTTCAACCAGCAGTAAGTAGCCTAAAGCCATAAGTAGACCTAATTTTTCAGCTGAGCTTGATTCAGCTAATAGCTTTAGGGATATTTATGCAGTAAAATGTTTGTCTGTAAGACCATAATAGAGTAAAATCAACAGAGCTTTGAGATAGTTGTTTAAAAAAAACAACTAACAAATCATCCAAAGCACAGAACTTGGTGGTGATGGGGGACTTCAACTACCGAGACATCTGTTGGCAAAATAATACAGCAGGGCACAGATTATCCAACTTCTTGGAAGCATTGTAGACATTTTATTTCAGAAGGTGGAGAAAGCTACAAGGGGAGAGAGGCTGTTTTAGATTTGATTGAACACATAGGGAGGAACTGGTTGAGAATTTGAAAGAGGAAGGCAGCTTGGGTGAAAGTGATCATGAAATGATAGAGTTCATGATGCTACAGAATAGTAGGATGGAAAACAGCAGAATAAACGTAATGAATCTCAAAAAGGCAGACTTTAGCAAACTCAGGGAGTTAGTAGGTAAGATCCCATGGGAAGCAAGTCTAAGGGGAAAAACAGTTTGAGAGAGTTGGCAGTTTTTCAAACAGACATTAATGAAGAGCACAAGAGCACACTAGCCCACTGTGTAGGAAAGATAGGAAGTATGGCAAGAGACTACCCTGGCTTAACCAGGAGATCTTCAATGATCTGAAACTCAAGAAACAGTCCTACAAAAAGTAGAAACTACATCAAATTAAGAAGGATGAATATAAACAAATAACACAAGCATGTAGGGACAAAATTAGAAAGGCCAAGGCACAAAATGAGATTAAACTACTTAGAGACATAAAAGGTAACAAGAAAACATTCTACAAATACATCAGAAGCAAGAGGAAGACCAAGGACAGGGTAGGCCCATTACTTAATGAGAATAAAAGACAGTAACAGAAAATGTGGAAGTTGCAGATGTGCTAATGACTTTTTTGTTTCAGTTTTCACCAAAAAGGTTAGTAGCAATTGAATGTCTAACATAGTGAATGCCTGTGAAAATGAGGAAGGGTCTGAGGCTAAAATATGGAAAGAACAAGTTAAAAATTACTTAGACGAGTTAAAAGCAACGAAGAGTCCTGTGGCACCTTAGCGACTAATAGACGTCTGACGAAGTGGGTATTCACCCACAAAAGCTTATGCTCCAATACGTCTGTTAGTCTATAAGGTGCCACAGGACTCTTTGTTGCTTTTTACAGATCCAGACTAACACGGCTACCCCTCTGATATTAGACGAGTTAGATGTCTTCAAGTTGGCAGGGCCTGATAAAATACATCCTAGAATACTCAAGGAGCTGACTGAAGAGATATCTGAGCCATTAGTGATTATCTTCAAAAACTCATGGAAGACAGGAGAGATTCCAGAGGACTGGAAGAGGGCTAGTGTCCACCTATAAAAAGGGGAAGAAGGACAACCTGGAGAATCACAGACCAGTCAGCTTAACTTCAGTACCTGGAAAGATAATGGAGCAAATAATCAAGCAATTAATTTGCAAACGTCTAGAAGATAATAAGATGATAAATAACAGTCATCATGGATTTGTCAAGAACAAATTGTGTCAAACCAACCTAATCGCTTTCTTTGACACAGTAACAAGCCTTGTGGATGGGGGAAGCGGCAGATGTGGTATATCTTGACTTTAGTAAGCCTTTTGATATGGTCTTGCATGACCTTCTCATAAACAAACTAGGGAAATACAGCCTAGATGGAGCTACTACAAGGTGGGTGCAAAACTGGTCGGAGAACAGTTCCTAGAGAGTAGTTATCAGTGGTTCACAGTCAAGCTGGAAGGACATATCAAGTGGGGTCCTGCAGGGATCAGTCCGGGTATAGTTCTGTTCAATATCTTGATCAATGATTTAGATCAGGGGTAGGCAACCTTTCAGAAGTGATGTGCCGAGTCTTCATTTATTCACTTTAATTTAAGGTTTCGCGTGCCGGTAATACATTTTAACGTTTTTTAGACGGTCTCTCGCTATAAGTCTATATTATATAACTAAACTATTGTTGTATGTAAAGTAAACAAGGTTTTCAAAATGTTTAAGAAGCTTCATTTAAAATTAAATTAAAATGCTGATCTTTTAAAAGGCATGGGGCTGGCAGCTGGGACCCCAGACCTGGGGGGGAGGAGGGGGGCAGGGATGAGGGCTGGGGGGTGTGTGTGGAGGTGCAGGGCAGAAGGCTGGGGGTGTGGGGGAGTTCAGGGGTACAGGGCAGAGGGCTGGGGGTGTGTGG
>QXTE01000033.1:7213883-7274530 GCA_003942145.1 Platysternon megacephalum
GGCTGGGTGTTGGGGGGGGAGTTCAGGGGTACAGGGCAGAAGGCTGGGTGTTGGGGGGTACAGGGCAGAAGGCTGGGTGTTGGGGGGAGTTCAGGGGTACAGGGCAGAGGGCTGGAGGTGTGTGGGGGTACAGGGCAGAGGACTGGGGGTGTGGGGGAGTTCAGGGGTACAGGGCAGAGGGCTGGGGGTTCAGGGGTGAGGGCTGGGGTGCTCGGGTTGTGGGGGTGCTCCCAGCTCCCTGCCCTGAGCGGCTCAGGGCAGGGGGCTGGAAGGGATATGCCTGTTCCACCCACTTCCCCAAGGCCCCGTCCCTACCTCTTCTCTGTCTCCGGAGCAGCGAGCACGCTGCGGCTCGGCTCCGCCCCCCTTCCCCGGAGGGAGGAGGAGGAGGAGGGGGAGGAACGCACCACGTTGGGGGAAGAAGCGGGGGAGGCGGGAGCTTGGCTGCCGCAGGTCCAAGCTTCTGCCTCCTGCCCCCGCAGGGGAGAGCGTTGGGCGGGGGGGGCGAGTGGGGCTGGGACTGGCAGGCAGCGGCGTGCCACCCGAAATCGGCTCGCATGCCATGTTTGGCACGCGTGCCGTAGGTTGCCGACCCCTGATTTAGATAATGGCATACAGAGTACACTTATAAAGTTTGCGGACGATAACAAGCTGGGAGGGGTTGCAAGTACTTTGGAGGATAGAATTAAAATTCAAAATGATCTGGACAAACTGGTCTGAAGCAAATAGGATGAAATTCAATATGGACAAATGCAAAGTACTCCATTTAGGAAGGAACAAATCATTTACATTGAAATGACTGCCTAGGAAGGAGTACTGCGGAAAGAGGTCTGGGGGTTATAGTAGATCAGAAGCTAAATATGAATCAACAGAATAACATATTTGCTTTTTTTGCAACAATCACTGTGGGATGTATTAGCAGGACTGTTGTGAGCAAGACACAAAAAGTAATTCTTCCACTCTATTCCTTGCTGGTAAGGCCTCAGCTGGAGTACTGTATCCCATTCTGGGTGCCACATTTCAGGAAAGATGTGGACAAACTGGAGAAAGTCCAGAGAAGAGCAACAAACATGATTAAAGGTCTAGAAAACCATGACCTATGAGGGAAGATTGAAAAAAAATGGGTTTATTTAATCTGGAGAGGAGAAGACTGAGAGGGGACATGATAACAGTTTTCAAGTCCATAAAATGTTATTACAAGAAGGAGGGAGAACAATTGTTCTCCTTAACCTCTGAGGATAGGACAAGCAGCAATGGGCTTAAATTGCAGCAAGGGAGGTTTAGGTTGGACATTAGAAAAAACTTCTTAACTGTCATAGTAGTTAAGCACTGGAACAAATTGCCTAGGGAGGTTGTGGAATCTCCATCATTGGCGGTTTTAAGAATAGGTTAGACAAACACCCGCCAGGAACGGTCTAGTTATTATGTAGTCCTGCCTTGAGTGCAGGGGACTGGATTAGATGACCTACTGAAGTCCCTTTCAGTCCTACACTTCCATGATAGTTCTCACCAAAGAGTAAAAGTGTTATGAAGACATAAATCCCTGGTACCTGGGAGTCACTCTTTCAGACAGACCGACAGACTTCTCCCCCACCCCCAAGTACAAATGTTTACTACTTAATATCTATTCTCCACTGGTTGAGAAACCTGAGCAAACTTTTATTGAAATTATCTGTGGAATACCAGCTAAAGCTCTGTACCCATCATCTAGTAATACTGACACTTCAGTTTTCCCATTTTATGTATAAAGTAGATTGGCAAAACTAAGATGGGATGAATTTTCTATTGAGAAGTCCATGTTTCATTTTAAATTTCGTTATTTGTTCATTCACAGTCCAGAGGTCCCACATGTGATCTGCATGGCTCATTGGCTTGTCTGCCTACTTCAGAGCTGAACTGGCCAGCCAACTGTGAACTGAAAATCATCAAAAATGCCACCAAAATAAATATTAGGGCAGCTTTTCTTACATTAACTGGAGGGGAGGGGGAATTCCTCATCTCCAGACATTTCCTTTCATTCCTCTAACTCAGTTTTTATTCCCGACACTAAAGTTAGACAAAAATGCTCTAGCTAAGATTTGTTTTAAAATATATCTAGCTTTTTTACCCCACCAAGACACTTTAATGTATCAAGAAGTATGCTTAGGTGCACAGTCTCACATTTGAAATGGTTTGAAACATGATTAGTTTAGACTGGCTTGTATTTTATTGTACCTCAGAGGTTCTCTTTACCTTTTCGCTGTGTTAAAACAGATCTATTTTTGCGTGTGTCAGATTTTATGAAGAACTCAGTAGAATACGCACTATGCCCTATTAAAGAAGTTTACATAAACACAAGAGTAAATTGTTTCTGATTTTTCTCTTCTAAAGTGGAGACTTGGAAGCTTCTTCCAGATAGCAAAACACACACTAAAACCCTGATCCGGCAAAAACATATGCAGGCACTTAACTTGATTACTGTGAGTAGTTGCATTGACCTGAGACTGCTCATAGTAGTACGGTTAGGCATCTATACAAGTGTTTGCAAGATCAGGACCTAAAGACCCAATCCTGCAAGCTGCTTCATGGGGTGGACCCTGTGCCTGTATGGAACCCATTGGACCTCAAATATAATAGTGCTTGCTTGCTACGTATGCAATATCAGAGCGTTACTGTGACCATTTATGGCCTCACTCCACATGGCCCACACAGAACAAGTTGCTGAACTGGGACTTAGGTTGCATTTGCCCCAAATGAGCACAATATTTCTCCAATATTGCTTACAATAGTTTCTCACAGGGTCCTTTGTTCCTAGAGGGCATCCTGGGTCTTGGTTTTGGAGAATCTTTATCTGTATAGTTATTACGTTACCACAGTTATTATCTATCACACCCTTAAGAATATATGTTGTCAATGCTGTGAACAGCAAATTTGTGAAACAATCCTTTATCTATTCCATATAAAGGGTTACTCTGAAAACTGTATTTTAATAGTAAACCAACAAAAATAACTTGCACTTATATAAAGTCTTTCTTCCAAGGACCTCAAACTGTTCTAAAAAGTTAAGTACCATTGTTCACATGTAACAGTAGTTGAAAGCTAGGCACACAAGGGTCAGGTCACTAGCCCAAGGTCACACAGTCAGTGACAGATTTAGGAATAAAACACGTCTTGTTCCCAATCCCATACGCTATTCATTAAGCCATGAGTTCTCCCTGAAGTATGGACTAAAATTTTAGATCCTGGCCCTGCAATCTGAATGGAACATCCTGTGCTTGCATTGACTTTAACTGGATTCGGTCACCAGTGTGGATCAGGTTACAGAGTTACGGCATCAGTAAAGTACAGTGCTAAAATCTGGTACACAAGTTAAATCTCTTTGTTGAACAAAAATACAATTTAGTTATTTAGTATACACAGCACAAAAACTGTGCAGGATACCATAAAACAAGAAAAAAAAATATTGGTAAGTACCAAAATTTAACTTCTGCAGTGCTTTTGACAAATAACTAGAAGCATTATGCACATGCACTATAAACATGCCTGGTTCTATTCTTCAGTGCCATACCGTATGCCTCCAGTCTGTGCAATTAAGTAAAATATTGCAAATACGATGCAATAATATCTAGCTACAAGTATAAGGTGACCTATTTCTTTGAGTAGCGTTTCTCACATGCAAAAAATAGACAGGAGTATGCCAGGAGTCTCGGGCATGTTAATCTACAGTAATAATTTAAGCAATAAATTAGAGCCACAGTTAAACTGCTGGCTGCAAAAGGTATTCCTTGTGTCTTCTTTGCACTGGATTACACCTGTCATTTTATGAAATGCCTTTTATAGGTTTTTTCCTACTCAAAAGCTCCATTTACATTATTTTCCTAATTCTGAATTTGTTAGTGTTCTGTAACATACCCAGTAAAGCCCATGTGAAACTTTTTCACTAGCCATCACAAATGGCTCTCAATTTGACAATAATCCATCAGTTCCAATATGCAGAGGTGCTCTTTATATCAGAATAGCTGAAGATATGCAAAACCCTGTCAAATGCAACATATTCAGACATTTTACTGTTTGATGCTGATACCAAATATGTTTGAGTATTTCGATCATATGAATGTACTGACTGTCAGTTTGTTTGTCCTTTGCTTTAATGTAAAAAAAAATAAATCTAATATTTCATTCCTTTTAGGAGGCTTATGAGAAGGTAAAATGCCAAAGGATAAAACAAAAACAAATGAAATGGTGGTGGGAATCCCAAGAGGAAGCATAATTCAGTTTACTTTCCTTTGGATTTTAATTGCTGGCAAATTATATTTTTCAAAATCATATTCAGAGAATGAAATGGCTTCCAATCTGTTTTATAAATTATTTTCACATTTTTCAGGGATGTACCCAACTGACTGTAATGACATATCAAACCCTAGGTCCCACACTGATTATACATTAATTGGTTTAAAAGAATGGAACAAAACATCTTGTATGATCTAAAAAAATAGCAACCTCTTGACCTGCTAATTTATTTATTTTTGTTCTAATCTGAACACCTGCTGATCTGTACCCTCTTAATTCAACACCAGTTTCCCAACTGTAAAAGAGTCTTAATGACTCAGCATCAAAACAAACAAACAAATGAAATCAAACCCCACTATGTTATTGCAGGTGAGGAAAAAGATTAAAATGAAGGGGGGCGTTGAGTAAAAAACAATCTCCAAAACATTTCCAGCAGCTTACATTTGGAAATACTTTCTACTGCTTGGCTACATTAGCATTATTCAAGGCCTGATCAAAGGTTCAGCTGTTCCAAACCTCAACCCTCCATCTCTGCCCCTCCTCATCAGATAAACTCTTCCTCTCACACTGTCAGGGATGATTATTTTCTTCTTCCCATCCAGAGTTCTTTTCTTTCATTCCAAGTGAAGCCATCCTAGCAAGTGGCTGGTCAACAGCAATCAGCTCAGCAATACACATCCAGCTTCTGTCTATGACTCACTGCTGCAAATACTAGAATTTGCTTCAGAATTCATTTTCTGCAAACATTTGTGCCAGTAAACAAGATCACTTGAATATTTCCTGAAAGTAAACACAAGAAGGGCAAGAGCATAACAACACAAAATTCATTAAAATATGAAGTAATATTTGGGAACATTTCTACACTATTTACCCAGCTCTACAGACTATATGTGGAAACAGTGTATTTGAGAACATGTAATGAGTGGGGTGAATATTTCCTAGGAACTACCACTGTTTTACAATTGACTGGACTGTTAACTGGTACCTTGTATTTTGGACTAAGACTTCATTGCTGGCACTGAGAAGGAGGGATCCCCTCAGTGCTTCCTAAAGAGCCACTGGTGCTCTGTCATCTGGGAGTACTTCAATGTGGAGGCAGGCCAGCCAGATGTGGCCACCTGCCACGGATCTACAAAGCAGAGGACTGAAACTCCTATCAGCCCCTTCCCCACTGCACGTCTTTCCCCTGGCCACATCAGGGGAATGGTCCTGAACCAGGAACTGACTAGGCTCAATATTGGGAGCAACGGCCATGTGGCAAGCAAGGAGGTGCTGCAGGGAAGCTAAAGAGGAGCCACCTGGCAAACAGGGAGCTAGAGAAATGCCCCAGGAACTGGGGACAGAGCTGTATAGAGAACAGGCTGTGATTACGGGACTTTACAGCCAGGTGTGTGTCTATGTGGGAATTATAGGGGAGCAGCAGCAACTGGGCAGTGGGCTCCAATGAGAGATACTAGCTGAGCCTGACCTGAAAACCTGCAAGCCCCTATTTGTTTAATAGAGACTGGACTGAACAGGGTACCCCACACCCCCAGGCCTGAAGAGCCCTGACTCTCCATTGGACTGACCCAAGATGCAAACAAAAACTGCTACTGTTCACTTTGAACTGTAACTGTCTAAGCCTCTGGACCTAGAGTATTTGCAACCTTTTCCCTTTCCTTACAGCCTTAGTAAAATGCCCTTTCCCTTAGCCGTGTGTCTGAGTGCTTACTGGGACCCACCAAGCTAGCATCTGCAAGACCTAGCTGATGAAGCCCTGACAGTGCTTGCCTCTGAGTTGCGTTACATTACTGGTACCTTACAGGTTTGGTGTACTGGGCAGCCCCACTAATTATGTTCCGCTGTGAGAGTGACTCCCCAGTGTGCCAGGGGAGGGAGTCAGGGTCTCCTCCTCTGTGGTCTCGCCTGAGGCCACAACATATGGAGGTGCGGGGGGATGGAGGGGAGTGTATGGAGGGAACCAAGGACCCCATCTCACAACTGCCAGCCCTTGCCTCCTTCCACCACCTGTCCCACCATCAGGCCTGTAGCCCAGCACCTTCTCCCCTATGTGCGCAGGCACGACCTGCACCACCTCACAAGCGTCTCAAGAGAGGCAGCAGATGAAGAATGATACCAGGTTGCTGCAGGAACAGGAGTGGGCAGTTGTGTCATGAGGGGCCTAGGAGCACCTCCAGGCCTGGGCAGAGGTGCAGAGGGAGGAGTTCCTCTGATGGTGGGCTGAGGCAACAGCCCTGATTCTGGGCTAGGCTGCAGCGCCGACATTCTGAGCCAATCTGCCCCCAGACCCACACACTGAGGAAGAGAAATAAAGGAGTCCTCCTTAACCTTTAGGTTGTTAGCTTTTACTTGTTACTTTGGGGGTCAGGGCCTATAACACCGCTGCTCCATGCTGGCTCCCAACCATGCATAGCATGCACTTGTGTGCATTATAATAAGCATCCACTGCAACACCACTGTTGTGCTTTGCTTAGCATCTTCTCCTCCGGCTTTGGGGTGTTGGTGGGAGTGTCCCCTTTATACTCCTAAAAACATTCTAAAGAAACTGTTCTGGAGTCAATAATTACTCATTTTCAACAAACTTCTGTTTTATTTAGACACCTGTTTAAAAAAAAAGAATGTTTTTATCCATAATTTCTACTCTTTCCCTGGGAATAGTGGGAAGACTTGTATGCTCCAGTGACCTTGAGAGCCTCTGGTAAGGTCACTTACACCAGAGAAGAAGACAATAAGCAGTTCACTGGCCCTCCAGGGTGAGAGCTGAGTGATAGGCCAACAACCCATCCATGTGAAAGCATTAAGCTACAGAAACACAACAAGGTAGCCATTCTGGCAAACAGCATAACTTCCCCTATTGATTTATGGGCTATGTTAAAACCAGAGCCAGACCAGATAAGAAATTATGCACATCTACGCGTGGAATTGTTATGTGTGTTTCATGTTCACAGACAAAACCAATGTGCTGCAAAACCTGAGTTAAATAAATGGGGATAAATTGGTTTCCTCACACACATCCTTCTAACTCCCTCCCCGCTCTCAAGGGGACCTAATTTACAAAAATCCTCTTACCATTTTCCTCCTTCCCTTCTCAAGACATAGCCTCTGGGTCTTCCAACAGGCTGCTGCTAGTATTCTCGGTGACCCATGGGGTGAGTGCCTCAAGAAACCACTGTCCATTCAGTGATGTGGATGACAGCCAGCTAATACAATATTCGCCATACATCCTTTCTCAGCTGCCATTAAGAAAGAGGGTCCGAGTCAGCAGACACCAGCATCTTATCTTGAAAGCATCTCTACACCACCCTCTCTGCTGCAACAGCAGTGCACTCCTCCCCCTAACAGTGGGAAGAGGCAATGAAGACCATTTCAAAGTCCTCCAGTCTGTGCCAGAAGAGAGAAGGACCTTTTGCTCTCTCTCAGCAGCATCCATGGTAGTACTCCCCTTCTGCCACAGCATCTACTGGAGCTTGCCTCCTGGTGGTGATGGTGTTTTGAATGACCACAGACAACTACTTCAGCAACCATTTCTGCCAGTCTCTTTTTCAAATGCCATATTCTTGCTGGATTGCACTT
This sequence comes from Platysternon megacephalum, assembly GCA_003942145.1. Taxonomy (NCBI): domain Eukaryota; kingdom Metazoa; phylum Chordata; order Testudines; family Platysternidae; genus Platysternon; species Platysternon megacephalum. The sequence goes on from QXTE01000033.1 coordinate 7,221,726, forward strand.
CTCTCAGCAGCACAGAAATCTGGCACTGTCTTTTTCACAAAACAGGAGCAGCTAGTGATCTGTCACTTGGGGGTCACTGTAGCCACAAAGTATCTGAAGTCCTCATCCTCCACATGAAAGGAAACATATCCTTTCTCATTCTCTGGTCAGTTTCATGGCCACAGGACAGTTGCATTCATATTTTTGCCCTTCTGAACACATTCCACTAGGACAGATGTGGGCAAACTATGGCCCACGGGCCACATCCGGCCCGCAGGACCGTCCTGCCTGGCCCCTGAGCTCCCGGATGGGGAGCCTAGTCCCCGGCCCCTCCCCCACTGTTTCCCCTCCCCCACAGCCGCGCAGGCCACGCTCTGGCCTGCCACTCCCGCTGGGCAGCATGGGGAGCGCAGCTGGCTCTGGCCGGGTGTTGCGTCTGTGAGCTCCTGCTGCTGGTAAGGGGGCGGGGAGCGGGGGGGGAGGGTGCTGGGTAAGGGGGTCCTGAGGGGCAGTCAGGGAGGAGGGGGCGGTTGGATGGGGTGGAGGTTCTGGGGGGCGGTCAGGGGATGGGGAACAGGGAGGGTTAGGAGTGGGAGTCCTGGGGGGCCTGTCAGGGGGAGGGGATGTGGATAGGGGTCAGGGCAGTCAGGGGACAGGGGGGCTGGATAGGGGGGTGGGATCCCGGGAGGCAGTTGGGGCGGGGGGTCCCGGGGACGAGGAGCAGAGGGCGGTTGGATAGGGGTGGGAGTCCCAGTGGGGCTGTCAGGTGGCGGGTGTGTGGATAGGAGTCAGGGCAGTCAGGGGACAGGGAGCAGGGGGGCTGGATGGGTTGGGGACTCTGAGGGGGGCAGTCAGGGGGCAAGAAGTGGGAGGGGGTGGATAAGGGGTGGGAGCCAGGCTATTTGGGGAGGCACAACCTTACCTACCCGGCCCTCCATACAGTTGCACAACCCCAATGTGGCCCTCGGGCCAAACAGTTTGCCCACCCCTGCACTAGGATCTGTTGAGTGATGCTGCTGGATTTAGCTGACCAAGCCATGGAAAGCTTTGGTGGTGTCACAGTCAACCTCTGCTCTGTAGTAGATAAGTGCCTGTTTGCTTTTATGCAAGTTCTCAGCATGTGATTGTTGTCTATATGTTTTATCATCCCTGATGTTCACAACCTTTTTGGGTCATGGCCCAGACTCACCCTCCATTTGTAGAGCGGGCAAATGGCACAGCTCCTGTCCCCTGTATCCAGACCCACAAAGAGGCTGCCTCTTAGCATTTTGCAGGAAAGGGTTGGAGATTGTAGCTGATAACAGTTTCTGTATGTCATCATGTCACCTTACCCCATATAGGGACTACCCTGTTTTTCCCCGAATACATGGACTTTTTGGCATTACATATTGTGTATGAAGAGGGTACTCTAACTTCCTTTTGGCTGTGTTCTCCTACTCAGTACAAAACATCACCTTTGCCCTGTACACTAGCCATAGGCATTATTAATTATTTAAGCAAGTCCACGGCAACACTCATGTCAAGCACAGCCTAGGCCGGAGCCCAGCTAGCTTGGCATAAGTAGTACCCTGGTCTGTCCAAACTCATTCACTATACATGACCCACGTGTATGATATTTCCACCACCAATGACCTCCTCCTTCTCATGACCATCTCCTGCACCCTGAGTGCTCAGCTGAGTCCCAGAGAAATATTCCTCTTCAGAGGAGCTGTCTGCCTCAGGCAAAGTGGATTCTGCTGATTCCCCTACCTTTACTTCAAGTTACTCATGCCACAGAGCTTCTCCACTTAGATCATTGCTGGAAGTTTGCCCCCTTTTTTTTGCACCCTAAAGTGCTCCATGGAAGAATGCTGCTTGCAGCCTCCCAGCTCCACTAATGCAGCTATTAGTGGCAGCTGTGGGAGCAATGAGGAGCGTAGCCACTTGAACTGGCATCAGCATCAGAAAAATATTTTTCTTCTTCTTTTGGGGGAGGGGGAGGGTGAGAACACTGCTGCTTTACAGTCCCTCCTTTCATCTTACAAAACTGGGGGGGTGGGGATCAAGGGGGTAGAAGAGAGGCAGGCTTTGTAGGGGTGATGTGAAATCAATGAATTAAATAATTACTGCCCCACACAGCAGTAGGACCTCCACAGGCTCAGAGGAAGATTATCTGTAACCTGCTATGCTAGGGGAATCCTCTTAAAAAGCTGCTGCTACAAAAAAAAATAGTGTCTTGTCTCTGCTTGCTGGTGCTGCAGTGAGCAAACACAAACCCTCTGTCATAAGCAAGTGGTTTAACTGGACCAATCAAAAAGAAACAATGTGACTCAGCCAATCATAGAACACATGGGGCAACAGGTGACAGACCAAGGGGAAACTGAACAAATGCTAAAGTGGAAAAACTAAAGCCCACAGCTAGGTGTCCATGAGAGAAAGATTGTTCCTAGCTTTTGCTTTTCCTGATCATCTCTATACAGAAAAACTCCTCACTAGTGTAACTGACAATGAGAACCCAACACATTAAGGCCCTGATCCTGCAAACACTCATGCAAGTGGTTAACTTTACTACTTTGACTAATCCCATTGGTTTCAATCAGACCATTTATGGTAGCAAAGTTAAGAGAGTGCAGGATGTGGACCCTGGTGATGAACACATAAATTCACATGCTTTTATATGGTAGGCTGTGATAGGGTGTAAGGGCACCCTCTTGTCTCAGATGAGCATCCAGTTCATTAAAGCTCAGCTTCCCCTCTCCTTGCGTAAGTACTCAGAGGAAGGGCAACAAGACCAGCAACTTGGGAAACAGAAGGGAGAAGGCTACTTGCTCCTCATCCATGGGTTGAAACCTGTTCAGGGGGATTTTTTTTGTCTGTTAATGTTTTGATTATGTTAATCTATTATACTTTCTTGTTACAGCCACTAACCCTCAATCCCTAAGACTTCACTGACTGCAACTGTATTTTTAAGCAGAGTCATTCCACCAGCTTACACGGCCTTAGTCTCCTATTATGCATTTTCAGCTATTAAAGACAAAACAGAACCCCTCCCTCCCCCAAGCCATTAGTTATTTTTAAAATCTGTTTTATTCAAATTAAAGGAACCAGAAAAAAATACGTTATGGTAAGTTAAATTTCATTGCCCCTTAACTATATAAGCATTCATTTGCTGAGTTAATGACAGTGTGTCTGCTAATTTAGAATGCATGGAGGAAAAGGTCTTTTGATCAGAGCTCTCATTTTTCATCACTTTGAGTGACAACTATACTAATTATTATAAAAACCATTGATCATCCTTTTCTGCTAACTAGAAAGTATTGACATATTTTCTGTGACATTATTTAACATGCAAGCATATGAAGTAGGGATGCAGTGTCTAATAGGCTAGTTTTTTACATCCATTTTACTTAAGATACTTTCAGCAGTTGCTTGAAGAAGGCATCTAACAACTTTGCAGTGTCTGTGGAAATATCAAGATAAGTTCCCTGAGGAAATATAAACAAATGGGAGACATTTTTACACTGCCAGAAATTCCATCTTGCTTATACTCGTAGGACATCTCTTCCTGAAATCAATTTCCCAAACAAGTTCAACTGCTTAATGAAGTCCCACAAATTGACCTGGAAGCACCTGATTACAGAAAAACCTGTCTGAGGGAAGAAAGAATATTTGTGGGACGATTAACAATAAAAATCTCTATTTTAGCATAATTTTCCTCAAACAGCATCTGATAACACCTTTCCAAAAATTACTTTTCTTCAAAACAAAACCAAACAAACCACAGGGTTTCCAAACCTGTATGGTAGGTGTTTACCATGAAACCCCCAAGCCCTAACTCCCTGTGTTGACTCAGAGCAAAGACTTCTTTTAATTTATAATTTGCCTCTGGAAAAGTACTATCTAATCTGACCTGACGTCCTGTATATTACAGGCCACTAACACCACCGAGCATCCACACACTAAATCCAACAACCGAAATTAGACCAAAGTATTACAGCCCACAGGAGACTAGATATGGACCACAGACAGAGAATAGGAGGGACCAAGATGTGCCAGTGCCCAAGGCCCCCACAGTGGGAGGGAAATGATTAAGTGAGATATGCCTAGATAATCCTGACAAGTGATCCCCACCCACACACTGCAGAGGAAGGCAAAAAGCTGCCCATGTCTCTGCCAGTGACCTGAGGGAAAATTCCTTCCTGACCCCAAATATCATGATCAGTTAGAGCATGTGAGAAAGAACCAGCCAGCCACACCTGAGCGAGAGAATGCTCAGTGCCACATCAGAACCTGACCCTCCCTGGAAATGCCCCTTCTCCAGCCATGGCCATCCCTGAAGCTTCAGAAGAAGGAGATTTAAAATAAAATAAATAAAATAAAAACCCACTCACTGCCCCAGAATACTTTTTGGGGCTATGAGACGGGGAAGAATCTTTTCCTGACTCCAGTGGAAACCCTGAAGCATGAGCTTTTAGGAGCCCCCCGCAGCCCTGTCCCACCCCATCACAACAACCTTGTCATATAACTGCACTCATAATTTGTTTCCAACTCTCTGTACTGAGTTAGCCCCTTCTAAATGCTCACTTCCACTCCCTGGACTACAAACAGTCCCGCCTGATCAGCACAGAGGCAGTGGTTACATCAGGCTCTAGAAAGTGGTACAGTATCTTGTGAAATCACAAAAACCAATGGGCCTGATTCTCCATTGCTTTGCACCTGTGCAAAACAGATGTAAAGAGTTACCAAGTCAGATCGTTAGCATTTTATATTTATTTTGTACACATGTAAATTATTACACCAAATGCAAACAGTGGAGAATCAGGCCCAATTATCTCCCTCAGATGGCCACAGGTCAAAATAGAAACATGTTTAAAACACCAGTAATTTAATATTACAGGTCTCCACTAATAACCCCTTCAAATATTGCATGAACACTTACTGAAAATAAGAGACTGTCCTAAACATTGTTACATTAGTCTACATCATATTTAATAGCAGGATCTTGTGCATTATTCAGTACATAGAAATTAAATGATGTGCAAAAGCCCATTGGTATTGCAGTACAATGAAATTCTTGTGACAGCATGAAGTGAATGGGAGAGCATTCAAAAAGAGAGGTTTATAGCAAGTTAAATAGTAACATTAATATTATCAATATTGTATTGACTGTTATTTTAAAAATGAGATTCAACAGAAGCTTCTCTGAATGTCTTCCCACTTATTGATGCTGTCATAGAAATAAGAGTTGGCACTAACAGTAGACAGATAAGGTGAAGAGATAAGGTTTTATGTAACATGGGAAGAGACCCCACAGTGGCTGAGAAGGGACTAGCACCATCTGTTCCATGCAGTGAACTAGCTACATTAGTCTATGCATACATTCTCACCATCTATCTAGTCCAGTCTTTTCCCCTTTCCAGTTTACCTCTCCAGTTCCTGCCTATTCCTGCTGAATGCCTGTCATTTCCCACATCCCAACAATGCTAGCTGTCTCTCTAACGTTAACACCCCTTCTCTCATGCCGCCTTATTTCACAGTGGATAATTAAAGTGAAAAATAAATAAACCAGGAAACTAAAGCTCACCTGCTTTAAATTATTCAAGCTCTGTGCCCAGCCACAATTCACAAAAAAGACTCTCACTTTTGCCTGCTTAGGACACAAACAATTGGAGCACTATCCTTCTGTGGGCTTGGTGGGGATTTAGACTGTGGTGAAATCTGATAGCCCCCCAAAAAGGAGGATTTAGACAGAGGAAACAGCTCAAGAGTGACACACCTTTGCCTGCTTGCTCTGCCTGGACAGGGGAGAGAAAATAAACAGCCTTCTGGCTGGCCCTGTGTGGGACCTGGGATCAAAGTGAGACCATCAGCCGAATTCTCCTCTCACAAACACAGGTTTCAAACTGATTTATCTCCACACACTTCAATGTAATTACAGGTCTGTCTCATCTTACGCTGGGGTTATGTTCCGCGGTCAGCGCGTAAAGCGAAAACCGCGTATCGTCAAAATTACATTGAGTGTAAAGGCGGGCAGAATCGCCCGCACTACAGAAACAGTATTTACATTGTTATTTTTCTCTTTTGTTTTTGTTTTTTCTTGTTTTTGCCGACCGCGTAAAGCTGAAATCGCACATGTTAAATGCGCCTAAGATGCGACAGACCTGTACTCCTGATTTAGATTGGGTTGTAAGCAAAGGAATCTCAGAACTCATGTGAGTGAGGGTGGCATGGAAAGGATTTACCTTACATTTTTGCAACAATGTCACTTGATCTCTCCAACAGCATTACTATTCTTCCTGTTGTAAAAAGATCAAGCAGTCTAGCTGAAAATAATGTGATGTCATTTCAGATGTCTAATCACTTTAAATAATGATCCTGAGGTTTATAAATTCCAAATAATGCTTAACAAACTGAAAGTTTTTTTTCCCCAAAGGACAACTTTTCTCATTCCTCTGAAACTACAGTAATTATTGTTGTTTAATTATTTGATTTCCAGCAGCACCTACAGACCTCAACCAATACTGGGCCCCCCTTGAGTTAGGCATCGTACAAACAAAATAACACGTAGCTCTTTTAATCAATAATTCTTAAAGTGCCTTCTCTGCCCCAAAGAAGATACAAACTGAATAGGCAAGACAGATATAGGTTGGGAGGGAAAACAGGCACAGCACATGAGTAACAGATCAGGGAACGAAACCCAAATAGCCTGACTATTGGTCCAGCACCGTATCCACTAGGCCATACTGCCTCCTAATTGTATTATAGATAGAAATACATTCTCTCTGTCACTATAGATGGATCCACTTTCATCTCTGATCAAAATATTCAGTTTACAAAACAAAGATGCAAAAAGAAAAGAAAGAAAAGAAAAGCTATGGGAAGCCACTTTTGGAAAAGAATTAATACCTCAATACTACCCAAGCTGTGCTGGAACTACAAGCTGCACTCAAATTAGTTCCGAGAGAACTGTTATGAGTTGTTTAAATGATGATATATTCATATGCCTTTGTTTGGAAAGATTCTGCAAATGAGATTGCCTTGAGCAGTATAACCAGAAACCCTGTGTTTCTATGATCCTTTTAACTCAAGTAAAGCTATTAAAAATAAATTTGCTTGGTGTCACTGAGTAACAGTGTAATTTCTCATCAGCTTCCAGTATGTTAAAAATACTGTTTAAAAATGCACAGAAATGGTATGAGAAATTAACTGTAATTGCTACTTAATGTTCATCCCTGTACATTCCTTTCTAAATATTCTATTTGCCTTCACATCCTCTTCCGGTTCTATAATATTTTCATGCTGCATGTTTTTGTGTGTGTTGCTGCTCATGACAATTACTTAAGCTATAATAAAGCAAGTTACAGATGCTCCTTGGAAAAACCTGGAACATTTTCTCTCACTATATTACATACAAACACAAAGCCAGATCCTAAGCCCCTGCTCTATCCCCTTTCTATTGCTCCTGCTCATTCATTTGAATGGGAATCCCAAGCTGAGGTCACCACATCTATACCATCCCCACCCCTTACAGCACTGTAAGGTGCAGTATAAACATTTAAAACCACAACTGAGCTATGCAGGTAATCCCAGACAAGCACTTTGTTAAAAGTTTTGGTCCACACCACCTTGCATTCTGAATGTGTACCATGTTACAGACATTTTTCCATTTTAAGAAATGTCATACAACTTTTGTTTTTTTGTTTTTAAATGTTGGGGTTGGTTTTGTATCCCTCATGTAAAGCCAGATGCCAAACTTCTACAGCTGGCCTAAAATAGCTTTTACAGAGATAAAACTTATATGGTTTTAAGATCTAATAATTCACAACCTTCTACAGCTAGTAGAAAGGTCTGAATCACATTTAGAAGGTGAGACTTTCCCTTTCAGTTATAAAGATCCTGTTTGGATTGTCGAATCAATGGGCAGATACAGCAGAGGAGGCGAAAAGTGAATGATGCATGTGGCCCTGCTATTTGTCACATGGTTCATCAGTTCATCACTTTAATGTCACCTGCACACGGGAGGTATATGTTTGTGTGGATGCTTATAACATATAATATTAGATTAGTATACAAACATAGCATCTATAGTATGTTTGGAATTATTAATGTTGAAGTTTATAGTGGCAAAACCATTGCTATCTGCATGGAATAAGTGACTAAGAGCAAACCTTATAAAAATACTATTCTTTAATATTTGTGCAAAACGCTATACTGCAGTAGCAGTATGGTTAGGTGTCGTGTTTTGGCTCATTACATTTGAACACTATTTTTATAGTTAGTTATTTTCCCTACTGGAGGTCTTTTGTTAATAACCCAAGGAATACCAGATCTCCCATTACACTAAAGAATTCTATTTAAATGCTATTTGTAATTACTTTGCAAATTTTCTTTTGCCTTAAATGTTCTGTGGTTTCATTTACCCACTGTTTGGGTGTCTTTGTTTTTGCTTGCAGAGTTGTAGGACATCAGAAAATAGCTGAGTGCCAGCAGTAATACTGGGAGCCATCTTGGCTAAAATTAAGTTTAAGTTCTTTCAATATTTATAATTTCTGATCCTTTCATATGGCATTATTATGCACAATGTTGTTTCAAAATTCCACTCCAATATTTATGTCAAGCTGTAGAATAGTTTAATTTAATTTAAAATAAGTGTATTTTGGAAATTAGGAGAGGTTGACAAAGAGAATCTAGAAAAATGCATGAGAACAGATTTCTCGGGAGCTAAAAAGAGAGAATGAAGGTTTTTAAGGCCCGGTTTGACAAAGCCCTGGCTGGGATGATTTAGTTGGTGTTAGTCCTGCTTTGAGTTGAGGATTGGACTAGATGACCTCCTGAGGTCTCTTCCAACCCTAATATTCTATGATTCTATGAATGAAACAATCCCTTAAATGGCAATATTTACATTTTCGGTTATCATGTAAGTTATCCATCATCTTGTTGAGTCTTTTGTCCCCTTCATGAGAACATATTTTATGCAGGGTTTTGCTGGGTTTTTTTTCCTATCAGAAGCTTAGAGTTAACTTGTTAAAGGAAATTTGATTAGAGTAAAATAAGCTACTTGTTATTTCACTACAATGTGGCATTAATGGGAATAACGTGAAGGATAATGGAATTAAGAACTCTGAAACAGCTCAAACAACATCCCATTACATCAGGCTAATTCCACTGTTTCAGTGGTAATCTGTTCCACACCACTCCAGTGGGCTTATGCAATCAAAGGAAGAAGTTGTTACCAAGGAAACCAATCAACCCAAGATACTTTGTGCATGAAAAATTCAGATATTTAAAAAAAAAAACACCCTAAAACCACCCTCTAAACTGGCAACGCCTTCAGTATTTGTGTGCTCGTTATGTGACTGATGTCCTCGTGGCCAACACATTGGAGACTGGGCTGGGGACCTCTGATTTAAAGCATGAGCTAAAGTTCGAAGCTTCTGTTGATGGGGGCTGTAAGGGACGCATATTCTCTGTGGATTAGCATGAGGGGGACCTGTAACATACACTCACCAGCGGGTTACAGTTGCAAATCTGATCATGACTTTTCTGACCTTTCAGTTAAATCATTTAACAAATAGATAGATAAAATAAGAAAACTGTCCTTTCATTTTAAAGTACATGTTTTCTATTGGTCAGTGGCACAAAATGGTTTACCCAATATGATCAATTAAAACCAAAGAGAGAGTGATAGCAAGTCATTTGTGGAGTGTATTCCCTTTTGTTCTCACATAGTCTGCAATGGCAAATCAGCACTACTTCAAAGTTTGGTCAACATTATGGGAAGACTGTTGCACAGTATTAACTGACAGTACCAACCCTCTGTATTAATAGACTGGTCAACAATCTAAAAGAGTCTTTATTCTTAGTATGATAGATAAAGAAGCTTGTTTGAGAGCAGCTGATAATTGCTAGCTGGCAACACTGGCAAGAATGAAATGCAGGAGCATCTGCATTGGCATTGTCCCCAGCACTACAGGTTTACTATAAATGGCTATGCAAAAAATGATTGCAGTGAAAATGACATAGAATGTTAATGAGATGCAAAACAATCCAGCAGATCTCAGGACATCTTCCTGAAAGGGTCTCAGAATGTAAAGTTCACAAGGGACAAACTGGAATGCATCATGATGTATAGTATCATGGATATTCATGCACTTTAGGATGTAACATACTGTGATGGGGTGCACTCACCCCTCACTGGACAGAGAAGCGTTAACCCTACATTGTGGGTTGAGGAAACCACACCCACTTTACTCTACTGAGCATGCTCCAGGTGCACTGGTATAAAAGGGAGCAGCTCGGCTCAGTTGGGATGGACTGCCGTGGAGGAAGGATGGGAACTGCCCGCTCCAGCCAAGGCTCAGTGGAAGCCCAGGACCGTAGCAGCGGGGGACGCCGCAGCCCACACAGATGCCAAGGCAACCCCAGAGGCCTCGCAGGGTTCAGAGGCACTGGAGAAAGGGCTGACTGGAGAATCTAGACATAACAGGGACACCCAGACCACAGTAGCAGGGACGACGGCAGGAAGCAGCCCAGGGGAATCAGACAGCGGACCAGTGAGTGAACCGAAGCCTTGAGTCAGTGTGTTTCGGTTGGAGCCTTCGCCCGCTGACTCAGTGACCCACGCTACGGCCACTAATAGGGCCATGGGCTGGGGTCTGGTGGAGGGGGAGGGCCTGGACTCCCCTCCTGGGAGTGCAACCCCTCCCCCTGTGTCAGGCAGTGGCCGCTAGACCTTACTGCCCTGCTGACAACAGAGAATTTATTGACTCTGGCTGCTAGGCCTAACTGCCCTGCTGATGAGGGTGAATTTATTGACTCTTGCCACTATGCCTTATGGCCCTTTGGACAGGGATGAATGTAGTGACTTGGGCCACTAGGCCTGACCGCCCTGCAAGAATTGGGGGATTTCCTGACTCTGGCCATTGGGCCTTACTGCCCTGTGAAAAGGGGCGGATTGACTAACACTGGCCCCTAGGCCTTACTGCCCCTGCTGATAAGGGCGAGTGTATGGACTCAGGCTGGGAGGGACGTAGATGTTAGGGAAGGGGGTGGGGGGAATGGTACATATCTAAGAGAGGCAGGCACACTCGCCCCGCACAGGACAGGGTTTCCCCCAACTCTGTCACACATACATTTAGTTTATATGGACATGCATTACCCATATGATATTCAAAGGAAAAAATGATCTCTTAGGAATACAGAAAGTGCTATGTTGGATCACATCACTGGTCCAGCTAGTCTAGTATAAGGTTTTCAACAGTTGTCAGTTCCAGATGCTTCATAGGGAGATGCAGAGAGGCACAATCCCTCCCCGAGGAAGGGCACAGTGAGGTTCCCAATATTGCCTATCCAGTAGGCTCCAAGTATTTCCGACCTTAAAATATTCAAAAATAATGAGCCCTTAATACAATTCTAGATAGATCTATCTTGAGATAGGATTTTTTTTTAAATAATAATGTTGAATTCTGTTTATTTGCTTTCTGGTCTTTGCACTTTTGATTCTCATTTTCAAGCTTTTCTCCAAAAACATAAGGACTAGAAACTTACTTTTCTTAAAAAAAAGCACAGATTCTCACATAACTGCACAACTCCAAGAGCTGGAGCTCTAAGAAAAGAAACACAATAATATCATGAGAGTTGGCAAGACGGAGCTTCATAAACGTAGGACCGTTTCTAAAGGCACACTTTAGCCCTTTAGATTCCAGTTTAACAAAGCCACAGGAATATTACTGCAAGTAAAAAGAATTACAAATGGTGCAGAGATATTTCCCATTGAGATGAAAAATAAAACACTTTATGGCATGTGATCTTGAAAACAAAATTAAAATACAGTCGAACCTCAGAGTTACGAGTACCTCAGGAATGAAGGTTGTTCGTAACTTTGAACAAAACCTTATGGTTGTTCTTTCAAAAGTTTACAACTGAACATTGACTTAATACAGCTTTGAAACTTTACTATGCAGAAGAAAAATGCTGCTTTCCCTTTATTTTAGTAGTTTATGTTTAACACAGTACTGTGCTATATTTGCTTTTGTGTGTGTGTGTGTGTGTCTGCTGCTGTCTGATTGCATACTTCCGGTTCCAAATGAGATGTGTGGTTGACTGGTCAGTTTATAACTGGTGTGCGTAACTCTGAGGTTCTACTGTATTGTGTCTGGCACAGCCTACTATCTCGAGACATAATCATGAATATCTTTTATTGGACCAACTTCCGTTGGGGAAGAGGGTCCAATAAGTGATATTAGCTCATCCATCTTGCATTGCTAATATCCTGGGACTGACACAGCTACAACACTATGTACAATAATCATGGATGTTACTGTCATGTTAGAATGACTCTAGCTGTAAGGACATACTGTAGATAGAAATATTCAATAGGAAATTAATTTCTGACTGAACAGAAGCACTAAAATGGAAAGGCCTTGAACATATGGAAATAACAAAACACTAATTAAGCCTAACAAAAACTTGCTTGCTTCAGGGGCCTTTGCTATAACTGTAATTCATTTGTATTACTAAATAGAGCAGACAACACATTATAGAAATCAGTCTTTTAAGGTAACTTTACCAGTTCTGACAAAAGACACAAAGGACATACTATAGACCTGCTATTCATACTTGCAGAGGGTAATTGCCAGAATTATGGGTCAGATACCCAGAGCCCCCTCCTTTATTTTGTTTAAATGAAATACATTTTGGGGGACGGTATATTATGCCTTTGAAAATGTATCCACATTTTTCCAGGGTGTTTGTTTAATTAACTTTATCTAAACCAGTGTTGTACATTTTAATGACAGGTTTTATTGTTATTAAATAGAATGTTGTATATAAACACACACAAAGGGTCCTCAGCTTTCCTGGAAGCTATGTTGGTGCTGAGTGACCCCCCTGCTGCTGTAGGATTCTTCTGTCAACTCAGAACTGGGATATATATTTCTTACCTAGTAGAAACAGGTAAATAAGACTGGTAAAAGGACAAAGCCACAGATCTCTTCTAACTCCTCCTCTTATGCAGTACTCCTCCTCATTCCATATACTAGAACAGAATGCAAGACCAGTTTTATTTCATTATGTTCTGCCATCTGTCATGCAGTGACCCCTAAATTAACCTGAAATATTTTTTTTTCTTTTATTTTAAACCTCTGGAGGAAACTTCTCAAAAACAGCAGCAGGTTCCACCCCGCTCATTACCTCCCTGCCCACCCCACGGGAGCACACTAACTCAACAACATGTGTCTCTTGCTCTTAGTGAAACATGCTGCTCTGCTTGTCCTGTTATGAACCTCAAAGACACCAGAAAACCTGCCTTGACTCCTCTTTCACCATCAGAACAAGAATCTCTGATAAGAGTGTTGTTCTAAATATAAACTACCATCTAACAGGAAGGTAGCTTGTCATTTCAAACTTCAGGATTTTGGGTTTAGCTACAGGATGTTCCCATGTAACACATGGGATTGTAAAACATCAAATACAAGAAAATGTACACAAAATATGCTCTGTAGAAGAAGTACAATTTAATGCATTCTTAAACTTTTCTCAGAAAGCTGTTGTTAAAGAGTTGGTTAAGTGAGTGGATGTAAGTCTTGCTCTTTTAAAGCACTAGTCTCCTCAAGCACTTCCAAAGCGTTAACAGAATTTAATATCATGTCTATATGAAATGTGGTTGATAGTTTACCTGTGGCATCCTTTGCCCTTCCACTTTGGTATCCCTCTCCCCTCCTGCACCCATGATAAAATTTCAACTTATTCTGGTTTTTTATATCCGGCTGACCACTTTGCCACTTGCTACCAGAATGTGATATAACAAACCATATTCTGTTGTTACACACAATCATTTAAGGCACTCAAATGTCACAGTGATGAGTGATAAGAACCTAAGTAGACAAGCTCTTGTTGCCAACATTTTAAAAGGATTTTCATTTCCATTTGCAACAGAACCATCAATGTATCTACATCTAATTTACTGAAGAATTCAACCGTTTGTAACAGTTATTTATGTTGTTTGCTTAAGATACTGACAATCCAAGTAGTTATACCCTGAGAAGTGATTGCAAAAAAGGTCCCATTGGGGCGTGCACGCTTCGTGTATCCAAATGTTTCTATAGAAATCTTGCTCAAATGTACACAAATGATTTTTTGTGTGTTTGTTTTATAACTGCCACCCCTGCAACTCTGCCTGGGATCCAAACGTTGAGGTTGGTTCTTTCTAGCTCATACATCAGTATCCAGAGAAATAGCAATTCTGATTTCGGAACTTAGTTAAGAAGTTGATAATGCTTGAGCCAGCCTAGAATCCAGCTCAGTTTTCTGCATTTATATGGGTTCTACAGTGCTAACAGAAGGAGAAAGCAGTCAAAGGTATTTATTTCAGTAAAGTACATAGATGAGACCTGGAATACTTACAGAGCAAAGATCTGTTAATTCACCTTTACACTCTTTATGTTTCTGTTTGTTCCTCTGTCCTTTTTCAGTCCAGTTAAGAACCAATGTAGCACTACCATAGAAAGATATTTCCATTGTAAACTTGTGACGTTGTGCAGTCTATATGATTTTGTAAAAACATAAGTGAATATAATGTAATTGGAATAGTTTTATAAAAACATAAGTGAGTTTAATGTAACTGAAATATGCTTCATGCAAAAGGTATCATCACAAAGCTTATAATCTACTGAGAGTGATCATCCTATTTGTATAAATGTATCACTCTTGTATCTAAAACTAGAAATATAAAATATAACTCTGAGGGCCTATTGTAATTATGCAAAGTGTGGGCCATTGATGGTGGTTTGGAATCTTGATGACTCCCATTAACCAGAGCCATTGTCTGCAGATGGCTGTATTTACCTGTGAGTCTTCCTGTATATGTGTGTGCTGGCAAGTGAATAATGCAGCCTTGCAGTGACATGTGATCATGTCACCTGAACTGGAATCCATCTTTAACCTGGTGCTTTTCCAGTGAGGGGTGGGGGAACCCAGAGGGACAAAGGATTCCCGCCTTATGCAAAAGATATATAAAGGGGTGGAAGAGAACAGAGGGGGGAGAAGCCATCATGAAAAATCCCCTAGCTATCACCTGAGCTGGAACAAGAGCTGTACCAGGGGAAAGAATTGTGCCCAGGCCTGGAAGGTGTCCAGTCTGAGAAGAAACTTACTGAAGCATCTCTGAGGGTGAGATTATCTGTATTCAGTGTTTGATTAGACATAGATTTGCGTATTTTATTTTATTTTGCTTGGTAACTTATTTTGTTCTGTCTGTTACTACTTGAAATCACTTAAATCCTACTATCTGTATTTAATAAAATCACTTTCTACTTATTAATTAACTCAGAGTATGTATTAATACCTGGGGGAGCAAACAGCTGTGCATATCTCTCTATCAGTGTTATAGAGGGCGAACAATTTATGAGTTTACTCTGTATAAAGCTTATACAGGGTAAAACGGATTTATCTGGGTTTAGACCCCATTGGGAATTGGGCATCTGAGTGTTAAAGGCAAGCAGACTTCTGTGAGCTGTTCTCAGGTAAACCCTGCAGCTTTGGGATAGGTGGTTCAAACTCTGGTCTGTGTCTGAAGCAGATAGGTGTGTCTGGCTGTCAGCAAGACTTTGAGTGCTGGAACCACCAGTAGCTGGCAGGGGAGAATAGAACCAGAGGTAGCCTTTGCACATCAGCTGGCAGCTCCCAAGGGGGTTTCTGTGAACCAACCCGTCACAAAACTAGAGCAGCAAAATCCACCTACCTGTCCATGTGTTTTAACAAATACATACAGCAATAAGAATTGGTTTACCTCCCACTATCTTATCTACATACCAGATATGAATGGATTCCCATTATAGTAAGATCTGACTATATATATCATTACCTTGCTACATAAAAAAAATCAATGGAACTACTCAAGGATTAAGGTATTGTTCAACATAGGAAGGTTATTAGAATTTGGCCCTATGCTAGTAGAAGTCTGAGTATGCCTATACAGCAAAAAAATCTGTGACCAAGAAGCTTAGAGCCCAGATGAACTGACTCAGGCTTGCAGGGCTCAGGTTGCGGGGCTAAAAAGAGCAGTGTAGAAGTTTGGCCTTCGGTTGGAGTCTAGGCTCTGAAACCCCAGGCTCCAGCCTCTGGCCAAATGTCCACACTGCTGTTTTTAGCCCATAGGTCAAGCCCCAAAAGCCCAAGTCAGTTGACCCAGTCTCTGAGACATGCTGCCACAGATTTTTTGAATGGGGGATTTAAATACAAGTATGTTATCACCATAAAAGTCCAACCAGAATGGGATTTTGGATAATAATCAAAGAAATGAGCAGCAAAACCCAATGGGGCTAAGCACCCACATGCTGACTGTGGAAATACTGGCGAGCGGAAAGGCTGACTTACGGGCACCCAAAATCAGCAATCACTTAAAAATTAGGCCTGATACTCTACCATGAGGGACAATAAATCCTGAAGAACCCTAAAACACGAAGTCAGTGTTCAAGGTATTTTGGCATATGTACTTCAGATATATCCCAAGATCAATTTTTTATGGTGATGAATTTCTTAAATGTTAATTTTGTTTTGGCTTTTTTAAGACTAACATTAAAAGGAGACGATTAGAGAACCAGCAGGCAAAAATAAAAGTATTAGTGATTTCTGATGATGCAGAACAAAAACAATTAAGATGTACATATGTGAGCCAACTGGCTGAAGACAGAGTTGAGTGAAATCTATTTCACTACTGACCACTGATAAGCTAGTCCGGATACATCCATTTGCATTTCTATTCTAACCGGTTAACATCTTCCAGGCCTCAGGAGGTGATCAATAGAAACTTACTGAATCGCTGCATGCCTCCAGTCAGCCAATCATAAGCCAGGATTTTTTCATATATAAAATAGCAACTGACACACCACCATGTGTGGTTCAAAAGATAAACAATTTAATGGGAAATATGCTCTAGTCTAGTTCATCTTTCTAGCTCAGTGTGCAAACTTAAGAAATCATGTGCAAAATTTATTTAATAGGAATAAAAATATTTAAAAAACTTTATCTTAAAAAAAATTAAATACAAGTGGTTAGACACGAGCAAGTAAAAATGCAGAATGAAGGGTGTGTATATCTGAAATGGAAATTTATAACATATTCATTAGAGAAATTACAACAGCTAGAGCACCACATGCAGAGAAATGCAAAAAGTCAGAAATAAATTATTTCTGTTGAGAATTGCAAAGTAAGAGAAAGTATGAAATGACTTAAGAAAGATAATTGATGTCAAACTTACATCTACCTATTTATAATTAACAGTCAGATCTGCTTGTTACCTACTTTCTCTGACTATTTTAAAAAAAATATTCACCCAGGAATTTACGTTTCGTTTTTGTTGCACTCTGTGTAAGCTTTGCTTCATCGTTAGCCTAGTTTTTATACCACATTGCTTCAAAATGTTAAGTCAGATTCATGAAACAAATAATTATATGTTCATAACATTTTGTCCACATAGATTTTCCACTGTCATATCAGGGTGCACAATCCGTGCAATTTAAAAAAGGAAGCTTCCAGGCTTACTTGGCAATGCCATGACAAATGGGTATGATTTACCCAAATCGGGCATTGTGGGCTTCATTTTCAAATGACAGAGAACAAGGTCTGCATGTAAAAAGCACTTTGGTGATCACACATGAAATTCAATTGCAGGTGCATTTTTGCACCTGGGCCTTGGCGTTGCACTTTTGAAAATCTGGGCATGTTTAAAAATATTCAAATATGGACATTGGATTTAGCCTTTTAAGGGCAAAACGTACATGCAATTCCCTATAAAGAAAGTTCCTGGTTAGTTTATTGACAATCACCACAAGGCACTGAATGACAGAGAACTGGAAATAGAAAAGATTTGTAAACCTATGACATGTTAAAGCCTTGGTGCAAACTTTTAACCTGGACCTGATTCTAATCCCATGCGGGGTTCATGCTAGTGTAACTCCACTGGATCCAATAGGGTTATTTCTGATTCACTCTCAAATAAGAGAAATCAGAGTTCAGTTCAGTCCATTAAATACTTATCATTTGCCAGCTCTTTTGCCAAGGACAGCAATTACTGCAAGGAAAATTAAATTGAAAATGTTATTAGTCATAGTATGTGTATCTATATTTGTATAAATATGAAAAGATGGTAAGTATTGAGTAAGCAGGTGGAAGCTGAGGAATACAGGATGATAGTGGAGGGCAGCCACGTGTGTCGCAGCTTCCTTGGGACTTTTTTGATTCAGAGACACATAGAAGTGTCCTTAGTGAGGGCACCTCCAAGATTAAAACATGTTTAGTGATACTTCAGCAGCAAGTCAATTATGTAGAGTCAGCAAAAGTACACCGATATAGGAATCAAATGACTCAGCACTTGGCAAATAGCAGAGGCCTGCCAAGTCATTGGTCATATGAAACTGAACACTGGGATATAAAGGAATTAGGCACATCTATAGCTCCTGTGTTCTAGTGGACAAAATGACTCCTTTTGTCACCTCACTCTACAAATAGCTAATAGAAAGTAGAGAAGTCAGAGGCAAGACCAGTGATCTTGATGATGACAAGAAAAACAAAGTTATCACACCCCTCTTTATTTTATTAATTAGTTGACAATTTTTTCATGTTAACTGAGTACTTGTAAAAGTTATTAGGAGAACAGCACTAGAAAATGAAAACTCATTTATCCACAGAATCCGTGCAGCACAGACAACAAAACTGCAAGCTTCTTCTTATTGCCCTACTATTGTACTTTCATCACTGAACTCAAAGGATCATAACCATGGGTCACAGATTAGTTTAGTCTCCATATCTTTTCCATCCTTGGCTTCTCTGCAAGAACATTAATAAAAAGAAATTTCCTACACTATCAATTGCTATGAGGATACCTGTCCACTTGGAACTATAGTAAAAATACTACTCATTTCATAGGCAAGTGCTAAAGCTATCAAATGGTAATGATTTCGGTTACTATAAATCTGGACTAGATTCAAACCAATGACCAAAAATAGTGAAAACCTTGACCCCCCGTTGCATCCACTATAATAACCACCTACCCTCCTCCCCATGTTCCATAGCCTCCTCACCCAGATGCCCAAGAATGCCGGGGGGGAGGCTCCGGGTACCCAGCCACTCCACTCCAGAGGATGGCCCAAGCAACAGAAGGCTGTCATTCAAACAGTTTGATTTTTAGTGTGGCTACAATAAGCAATGTGGCCTTGTCCTTCCCTCCTCCCCCACCCCACCTGGGGTACCTAGTCCATTATCTCATTTTTTTTTTAATTAATAAAGAAAGAATGCATGGTTTCAAAACAATAGTTACTATATTTCGAAGGGGGGAGGGTGGTTGGCTTACAGGGAATTAAAATCAACAAAGGGAGCAGGTTTTCATCAAGGAGAAACACACACAACTGTCACACCGAAGCCTGGCCAGTCATGAAACTGGTTTTCAAAGCCTCTCTGATGTGCAGCGCGCCTTGCTGCACTCTTCTAACCGCCCTGGTGTCTGGCTGCTCAAAATCGGACGCCAGGCGATTTGCCTCAACCTCCCACCCCACCATAAACGTCTCCCCCATACTCTCACATATTATGGAGCACACAGCAAGCAGCAATAACAATGGGAATGTTGGTTGCGCTGAGGTCTGACCAACAGCGCCAGCGACCTTTTAAACATCCAAAGGCACATTCTACCACCATTCTGCACTTGCTCAGCCTATAGTTGAACTGCTTCTTACTACTGTCCAGGCTTCATGAACGGATCCCCCGAGCAGGAGAGCAGAGTGCAGCGGAAGCGGTGGACAAGGACGGTTAGCAGTTCTACTGCACCGTCTGCTGCCAGCATCACCCAGGAGGACCAGAACGGATCCCCCGAGCTCGTCGCTGGGGAGCAGGAGAGAAGAGCTGCAGGAGAGTAGAGTTGCAGCGGAAGCGGTGGAGCCTTACACCATGCCCTGGAGGTTGCTAGGAGCCGGGCAGGGAAGACGTTCCCAGAACCCCCGGCCAAACTACTAGTCCGACGAGGACGGTTAGCAGTCCTACTGCACCATCTGCTGCAAAGGCAAGGAGCTGCTACTGTGTAGCAATGCCAGCTGCTGCAGGTGCATCTATGTCGAATACTTGGAGGTCCGGGTAGGGCAAGGTACCTTGGCCAAGGCAAAAGAGCAAGAGCCCTGGAGCTGTTACATGTGTCAACCACAGAAGTGCTATGGGGTGTTACAGTGCCGACCGGACTGGAATGTTCGGCTGCAAGACTTCTTCACCAGCGACAAAGGACAGGAATATGATGCACCTAAAATCTAAAAAGGCCCGCACATTTCCCAGAGTCACTATCCTTGACAACAGAAAGTCAATGATTGCATTGGCTACTTGGATCACAGCAGCCCCCACAGTAGACTTGCCCACAACAGCTGTGGTGACAGTGAGCTGAGCGGGCTCCATGCTTGCCGTGGAATGGCGTCTGCACGGGTAACCCAGAAAAAAAAGGCGCGAAACGATTGTCTGCCGTTGCTTTCATGGAGGGAGGGGCGACTGACGACATGTACCCAAAACCACCCGCAACAATGTTTTTGCCCCATCAGGCATTGGGAGCTTAACCCAGAATTCCAATGGGCGGCAGAGACTGCAGGAACTGTGGGATAGCTACCCACAGTGCACCACTCCCTAAGTTGATGCTAGCCACGGTAGTGAGGACACACTCCGCCGACTTAATGTGGACATACGCAATCGACTGTATAAAATCGATATCTAAAAATCGACTTCTAAAAAAATCAACCTAATTTCGTGGTGTAGACATACCCTAAGAGTGTGCCTTAATATCTAAGGGGCTGAGATGAGGACAAGAGAGAAAGCAAGGATACAAACAGATTGGTTTACAAAATTAGAAAGCTAGGTACAAGTAGGATCTTAAGAAATGAATTAAATATGTTTAAGCATGCTATACCCAGCTGCTAGCAAAAGAGAACAGGTTGTTCAGGATGGAGAACAGAAAGAGGGGTTCTGAAAAAGTTTAATATCAGGACCATCCTTACTTATCTATATAATATACTGATTGGTGCATATATGTGGATCACTATTCTCTGCTGGATAGAGAAACAGACCTGCTTGCAGTTATGCTGCTCTCTAGTACCCGATTTACATAGATTAAAAATTTTAACACAACTCATACAGCTGTAGATTCTGCTTTAGTTCAAGAAATAAGTGGCCTGTGGGGGGTTTTTTGGAACACAAATGTCTTGAATTATATCCCTGCTGATGATCATAAAGTCTGAGAAACCAGTGTGCCCTTTCTGGAGGGAGCAACTTACTTATAAAACCAGTATAAGCAAAAAGAGAATCAGGCCCTGAGAACTGCAAACAAAGAACTCCAGTGCTGATGAATGTGCAGGATGTTACTCTTAGCCTTTTAATGCAGAAAATGTAACTAACTATAATTCTAATTTTGTAGTTGACGTCACAGGAGCATTGTGAGGCAAAACTCATAAATGTTAGTGATTGCACGGAGATCCTCAGATGGCAAGTATAATTTATTACATTAAAAGTTCATTTTTATAGCAGTGAACTAATATAAAAAACAGCTTAGACTTCAAAGGTTTGAATTGTGAAAGAAAGCTCTTATTTGATGCAAATCCTAAAAGACTATTTTCATTGCCTTTTTTTTTTCAAATCCCTTTGCACAGCTGGCATTATCACCCAGCTAGAACAGAGCAGAGATAAAACCACCACCAAAAAGTTAATCATAATTGGCCCTTCCTCAGATCTCATTTTTATAGATATCAGTTGACTTGTGGGCAAAGGGAGAAAGTGAGCAATTGATTCCCATGCTGATTCACCCATTGAGTTCCCAGTTGGAGCAACCTGGCAGGCAGCTAAAGAGCCTCCGCCCTTCCACCAATGCAGGGTCATTGGCCTAGCCACCACCTCCCTTTAACATCATTCACTAGTGCCCCCAAAACCAAGTGAAATTTGGTAGGGTTGACTTACTCTTGCTTTGACTTTTTGGGATCTACTCTCACAACTAAAAGCAAAATGTTATAAACCCCATGCAAAAAAAGTGGGCCCGACTCTGCCAGGTATTGAGCACTTCCTGCAAAGTACCGAGTGCCCTCATTTTCCACTCTCCATGGGAGCTGTAAGAGTTCAGTCATTGCAGAATGAAGATCTGGGAGCTGAGAAGCTTGCACAGCTCTGGTGATGTCATTTTCTCTGTGCAGACTACGATGTTACACTAAGCATGAAACAGAGATCATAGGAGAAGGAGCACTAGGGACCTAAAGAAAGAAGTAAAGAGACACTGGAAATTTAAATATCTAAGAAAATGCCCTTACACCACTTACCTGGGGCACTGAACTCCTCTTACTATAAACCCCTGTCCTGCAACCCAGATTCACATGAGTTAACTTTAGCCATGCCAGTAATCCATTTGAAGTCATGAACTCTCCAACTCCTTTCTCCAATGCAGGGGATGTGTTTGGAGGGCGCCTGAAGATTGCAGATGTGCTTTGTGTCCTTTGAAGTCAATGGACCAAATCCTTGCTCTCCGTGAGGCTACTCATGTGACTAAGGAAGACTACCTATGCAAATATGGGTGCACAACTGCAACATTTAGGCTTTAATGTTAATCCTATTTTTCTGCTATGATCTATAAAAATAAGGAAGCAGAACTTTTTTCAAGTACAGCACTGGGGAAAAACAAACAAACAAGACTTATCCTTCCAGAGAGACTAATAATCCCTCACTGCTCTATGATGGGTATACCATTAGACCAACACCATTAGAGCACTGGCTAGGATGTCACACCAACCAGGAACAAACAATGGTAGGGGAATTCCAGGCTTCATGAACCCACAAAACAAACAGAAAATGATCATTTAAGTTGCTAAATATGCTTAAAAGTCTTTGCATTGTTTATTTGGGTTAAATGTAACTATTTAACCCTCATAGCCTCTGTTTTGTTTCTTCCTTCATATTTTTTACCGTCTTTAAACAGCATTTGAATATTTGTAAGAATTTTCCCAAATTTACTTTCCCTGAAAATAAACAGATGGTTCTAGCATTGACCAAATACTGCAAATACACAATGATAAGAATCACATTGTGACCCTTAGTTAGCACAAAGTGCTATGTATTCCCTGAGTATAAAGAGAGTCAAAGTATTTTGAGAGTAGCTAAGCAAGCAAAAACTTTGCCAAATATTTACCACTACAAATATCGCATGATATTTGTGAAGGTCATGAGATAGAAGTGAAATTACTTTACAATGCTTGTGCTTTGATTAGCCATTTTCCTCCTTGTCTTCCTTCACATAGATTCATTAATATACCTCTGACTATCATTATCCTAATGTTTATAAGTTCTTTTTAATTAGTAGTCTAATTCCAAATAAAACCAGTTCAGCAACTGCTGTTATCTCATTTGAAAAGGAATTACTGTGGTAAATGCACTTGCTTTTTCATTAATCTTTTTCATAGGACCTGCCTGAAACCCAGTCAAAGTGAAAATAATGCTAAACTAAAGAGGATAAAAATAATATGCTTCCTATTCCTCCTTGCCATCAAAATTTTATTACTATTATCATCGTTATTGGCATTGTGGCAGCACCTGAATGCCCAATAACGACTGGGGGACTCCATCGTGATAGGCACTATACAAACACATAGAAAGACACAAACTCTGCCCCAAGGAGCTTGCAGTCAAAAGCATAAACCAGCTGTCAGCCTGTAGCACAGTCCTGCAGTCTATATGCTGGTAAAACTACTATTTGCATGCACAAGAAATACAGTATTACATTTATTAACTTTACTGAATCAATTTGAGGGATAACAAAAATGATATCCTTACTATAATTTACAAAAAAAAAAAAAAAAAAATCTAGGGTTTATTTTCCTTAATTTCTTGTGGAACTGCCAGTAATGTCACATCTATATTTACATTTTCCTTGTTATAATGAAGTGACTCCTCAGACTCTGGCTTTTGTAGCTGTGCCAGTTATTTTTTTCCCCCTGGCATATGTTAATTTATTATTATAAATTTAAGCAAACAGTAGACTCTGGGCCATTAACTTGCAAGGCAAGAACTTTGTCATCGTCACATAAATGAATGATCAAAGTTAAATTAATGATATCTTGGAGGTAGATGGGTTAGTAGACACTAACTGTTGATAATTATTTTTTTAAATGTACAGGTGTATATGCGAGACTGCATCCTTCTTCATGTATCATTTGTCTTCTTCAATTGTAAGCACTTCAGAACAGTTACTATTACAGTATGTGTATGTACAACACCTATTACAATAGGACCCTCATCCTAATTGGGCCTCTCCATACTTCTGTAATATAAATATGAATATAAAATAATCACAATACTACTAATTAATGATGTATGCAACACGGAATTTAGCAGATTTTTTGTACATTTGATAGCATCCTGATTTTGAGAAATAACTTTACATTGTAGCAGTCTTCTGAACATCTACGATGCCCAAGCAATGGAGGATCTGGTTGAAACAACAACTTTCTTATTAACAAAAAAGCAGTGGAGTTTTCAAAAATGCTCAGTGTTGGCCTAACTCTGATCCCATAGAAGTTAACCGTAAAACTCCCATTGATTTGAATGTGAGCAAAGTTAGAGAGTTTTTGGAAATCTCACCCACAATTATATTCCTGCTACTTAATATCAAAGTGCAACTTAGAGTGTAAGAATGACAAAAATGGTATTGCCCTCTTGCGTGTAGATTTAATTGTTTAGACTTCTTGGGTGAGATTCTAATCTCTTTTGTGCTTGTGCAAATCTAGGGTAACCCCAATGAAATCAATCGTGTCACTTTGGGTGGGATCCACACTATGTCCCATTTTTAGGCTCCACTGGGATTCAACAAAACTCCTGCTTTGCTGCTGCCTAATTCAGTAGGTGCCTAAACTCATGTGGAGCCTAAGATTTTGTAGTAAAAGTTCCCTGAGTGCCTATGTTCCTGCCTTTGAATGTGCGCTCTGCTGCCTCACTCTAGGCCCCCTATCTTCCACCTAAGCTCCAGAGAGACCCACCAACCAGGGGAAAGATAAGAGTTCATCTGCCTAAGTTGTGTGCAGAGCCCAATCCAGCAGGCATGTTCAGAAGCAGCCTACCAGATCAGGCCCCTCAGGCGAGTTCACTCAAAGCAGTGGGGGAGGAGAAGGACCTCCCTTATAACCTTTAGTCTGGTGATTAGGGTATTCATGTAAGATGTGGGAAATCCACAGTTCAAGTCTCCCCTCCACCTGATGATTAGGACTCTGCCACTTCTCAAGTGAGTGCCCTAGCAACCAGGCTATAGAGTCATTTTTACTCTTTCACTGGACCAATGAATTAGTTATTCAATTATTTAATTAAAATGGAACACCTTCAAAAGGAGATACTGAGGGAGTCCCACATCGGACTATCCCTAACCTAATGGTTAGGGTGTTCATGGGAGAGACAGCAGATCCCTGTTCAAATCCCGTCTCATCAGGCAGAGGGTGGTCTCCCACACTAAAGGTGGGTACTCTAGATTCTACTCTAACTAGTAGATTAAATGTTATAAGGCTGCTGCTGCCTCTGAAGTCATCTGAGGGGCCTGATCCAGTAGGCAACCCCTGGGCACACTTACTGGACAGGGCCCCACATGAGACTTATGCGTCTGAATGCCTATCTTTGCCTGGTTTGTAAATCACAACCAGAGAGATAGGCATCAAACTCAGAGAGGGGCAGGCTTCACACATACTCCTCGTCAGCATCTCCCACTGGCTAGCTTATGTTGCTCCCTGCCTAGCATGCTGGCTTTGTGTATTGCATTCTAAGGCACCTCTCTCTCCCCATTAATTGTATAGGGAGCCTCGGCTCCTAAGTTAAGCTTTCTGGAACATGAGGTTGTTCCTGTGATTTTCTAGGTGCTGTGATCCTTAGTGTTGCAACATCCAAGTCCCTTCATGGAGCAGGGTAAATTACATTAGCTTTTGGCTCTGTGTGTTTGTCATGTCTTACTTACATGGCCTACATCCAGGAGATAAGATGCAACATATGATGAAATCATAAGGAACTTTGATTTGCAAACTGAATATTCATTAATATATAACAGTTAAAAATATTCCAGAATTAAGGCAAATTACCTAAGGCTCCCTACTTTGAGTTAGGATGTAAAAAATAAATTAAAAAAAAATCAAAAGACTACTGGGAAACTCTTGAAAAGACTTCTGTGAACAGTAACATGGTATAAGACAATAAGTAATCCAGAAGGAGAAGGCTTATTTTTTGCTGGTTTTATTTTGTTTGCTATATGTCAGGGGTTCCCAAACTTGGTTTGCAGCTTGTTCAGGGTAAGCCCCTGGCGGGCCACAAGATGCTTTGTTTATCTGAGCGTCCGCAGGTACGGCTGCTCGCAGCTCCCAGTGGCTGCAGTTTGCCGTTCCCGGCCAATAGGAGCTGCGGGAAGCGGTGGCCCGGCCCGCGCCGCTTCCCACAGCTCTCATTGGCCGAGAACGGTGAACCGCGGCCACTGGGAGCTGCGAGCAGCCGTACCTGCGGACGCTCAGATAAACAAAGCATCTTGTGGCCCGCCAGGGGCTTACCCTGAACAAGCTGCGAACCAATTTTGGGAACCCCTGCTCTATGTCCTTTCCCCGCCCCGCCCCCGAGGGTTGGAGTCTGCACCCTCAGGAAGCCTTCCTGGCCCTTGAAACAGGAACATGAATTTGGGGGTAATAGAAGGGTAGCAAAAAGACATTCAAGTTATCCATCACCTAAGGGACAAAGGGAAGCAGCACCATGAAAAGTGAATCCTCTTATCCTGGGAGGCAGGAATAGCTGGAAACTGACAGTTTCTTGAGCCACCTTCAAATAATACATAATTAAAATGACTGTGACCATGGGAGTCCCTGCTTAGACAAAGATTGTAACTTGCTGAAATTAAGTTTTAGTTGGTAGAAAGCATGTTTTGTTTTGTTTTACTTGTAACCATACCTGTCTCTTTTATTCTTACCTGTTGTCATTTAAATCTGTTTTTGTTAATAAATTTATTCTTGCTTTATTACAAAACCATCTCAGTGCTATGTACTAGATTGTAAAGTGAGTCCTCAGCTAACCTAGCAGGCTGGTATGCATACTATCTCTTTGGAGGCAGCAAACTTAACTTCTTGAGTGTCCAGTGAGGTAGGGTGACCATACGTCCCATTTTGGCCAGGACAGTCCCTTTGTTAAGCCCTGTCCTGGCTGTCCCGACTTTTTTTTGCAAAAGTGGGCATTTGTCCCATTTGCTCTTGCCAAATGATCAAGTTGGCAAGAGCAAATGGGACAAATGCCCACTTTTGTCAAAAAAGTGGGGTGCAGTGCAGAGGAACGTGCTGGGGAGGGGGGTGAACGGAGATGCCAGCCCCATGCAGGGGGGAGGTTGGGCTGGAGGTGGGGGAAGGAAGGGTTCCAGTGCATGTGGGACCAGCAGGGTTACCAGTGACAGCCTCAAGTAGGGGGCCAGCAGGGTTAGAGTGACCAGTGGCAGTTGGGGCCAGCCCCATGAGGTGGCCCTAGGGCAAGCCGCTGAGACCAGCCCCATGGGAGGGGGGGGGGGGGCTTGGGGCCGGCCCAGCATGGTGTCCCATTTTCCCTTTGGGAAATATGGTCACCCTACAGTGAGGGGATCTGAACACTCCAAAAAAAAATATTTGGGGAACTTGGGAATTGGGGTTCACTAGCTGTTACCTGCAAAGCAAGGTTTGGACTGGCAGAATCCTGTTGAGTTTGCTGGCAAGGAAGACAAGTTTGTGTGTCAGAGAGCTGACACATAGCTTAGCAGCAGCAAAGCTCTCACTTGCTGAGGGTGAAATGGGTAATACAGTGGCTCAAAGTTCAGAGTGCCCTAAGAGAAGCATCACATCCACATACTGGAATTATGAGATTAATACTTTTCAGCATCTGGGGAAGGATCTGGGAGCAGCAGTAGGAACTTTCGACATGAAAGGGTGGTTGCCCAGGGTGGAGAGTAGCAGCACTGACGATAGGGGAAGTTGCAGTTCTAAAATATGGAACACTTCTAGTAGTCCATATCACACTCTGGTTCTGATTGCATTCATACACAATATTTGGACTACTGTATCATCTGTTTTACTTGCTGTATATAGTAAAAAATATATTTAAGTCTCTCAGTGGAATGTGTAACTACTGTATATCAATGTACACATCTTCTATACAATTATTTTGTACAGCAAGTAAAAAAGAGATCCTGTTAATTTTCTAGAATATATTTGTCATAACTGCTCATTAAATTTTAAAAGCAGTTGCAAGTAACTTATTCCAATTAGCCATGCCTTTGTCACTGAGTACTGTAATGTCCACTACATAGGTCTACACCTTAAAGCCATTTGGAAGTTAAAGCTAGCACAGACTGAAATTGCATATTTAGTGAGTTCCCATATCTGTACTGGCTTCCAATTAGTTTCCAGGTGGAATTTAGGATGTTGATTTTGATTTATAAAACCATATGGGCCTTGACTAAATGGAGAATCACCTCTTCCCCCAAGAGATTCTCTGTCAATTGTGACTAGCTGAGCCATACAAGCTGAAAGTGCCCCAGTTTATTAGAGATACCTTCAGGGCATTCTCCTTGTGGAGTCCTGTATACCAGAACTCGCTTCTGTTTCTGACAGAACCTGGATCTGGTAACCTTAGAGCAGGTTGCAGAGTATATCTAATCTTTTGCACTTTTCTGCAAGGAATTTGAAGTAACTGTTTACAGGCTTTGCTCCTGGTGGGCTTTGTGTGTCTATTATGTTATATTATGAACTGAGTGTTATTATGTAAACTATATTACAGTTCGGTAGAGAGACCTTGTATTTGTATTTTAATTTTGTGCAGTGCTTAGAACCGGGATTAAATCCAAATAACTGCAGGGAGTCTGTCTTCTGTCTCCCATAGTATTTTCCAGAATGCCTATTGCTATAGTATCTAAGCACTTGTACTTAATACCCTACATAATGAAGGGAGCACAAATGATCCCAGATCCAAGTGCAAAGCTCACTTTCACATTAAACAGGAGTAGCATGTGAATTGAGGAACATCTCAGTGACTTTACTATAGCTGGGAATACTTCTCATCCATGCAGCCCACAGGCCTCTATTTCCCATGGACCCTCTTCCCCCCACCCCTTTGCCCCCAACTCTGAAAAGATTTACATGTTGAGACTCTTTCCAAGAACAAATCCAGAAGGATATGTTACAGAGTACTTATCCCATTGATTAATCCTAGCCAGCCAATAGGTTCCAATTCTCCTCTCAACTGTTTTACACTGATTTAACTCCACTGACTTCCATGCAGCTATTCCTGATTTATCCTAGTTTTGACAAGAGGAAATGGCCTTTCATCTACGTTGAGAGTTAAATAAAAGGGGGGGGGGAGAGAGAGAGAAGAGTATGCCCATGTGATAAGTGAATGGGGGGGATAGCTCCCTTTTATGGACACCCAGCCAGCCAGTTAGCTATAAAGTCCCTTTTGGTGGCTGCTTGCTTTACCTGTAAAAGTCCCCTAGGTAAAGAAAAGGGAGTGAGCACCTGGCCAAAAGAGCCAATGGGAAGGCTAGAACTTTTTAAAATGGGAAAAAAGCTTTCCCTTTGTCTCTCTGTTGTTGTCTCTGGGCTGAAAAGATGGGGGCAGCTGGGAATGCTGCATACAGTTTGGACTGGGTATGAAAATTCATCATCCATACCTAGAAGGATTCATTGGGACAGGGAATGTTTAGATAGACATAATTAGGTTTATTTCTTTTCTTTTCTGTAAGGGTTGTGGACTCCTCTGTGCTAACGCCAGATGCTTTTGTTTGCTTGTAATCTTTAAGCTGAACCCCCAAGAAAGATATTTTGGATGCTTAATTTTTGGAATTGCTCATTTAAAATCTAGCAAAAGCCTAAATTCCAGATGTATTTTCTTTCTTTTTGTTTTTAATAAAATTTACCTTTTTTAAGAACCTGATTGGCTTGGTGTCTTAAAAGGTCTGTGCATATGTTTTTCAATTAGCTGTTGGCAACAGCTGGGTTTCCCTTTTGTTTGTTTTCTTTCTCGGCTTCCCTGAGGGAGGGCTGGAAAAGCCTATGGGCCTCAGGGAAAACTTCCCAAGTGAGTTTTGCCAGGATTTGCAAGAGTCAAGTTTTTCACTTGGGTGGTGGCAGCATTTACCAAGCCAAGGTCAGAGAAAAGCTGTAACCTTGGGGGTTTAATACAAGTGTGGAGTGGCAAGTATTAATTTTTTTTAAATCCTTGCAGGCCCCCACCTTCTGCACTCGAAGTGCCAGAGTGGGGAATCAGCCCTGACACCCATATTATCAAGTACAGTTATGTCAAATACTTAACTGGAAACGAAATATCATGAAAGTCAATTTTTGCTGTTTGAGACAATCTTAGGAATCGGTATTGAGTTTTGCTTACAGAAAAAGCTATGTTTTAAAATGTGAATTACCGGTACTTTGCTAGAGAGAAACTAAGCACTTCTAGTGAGTAGTTGCTTGCATTTGATTGATTGTAATAAATAAGTTGAACAAGAGGCCAAACATAATCTATGCTTCCTGCCTAGTTTGTGTCATACAAATGGACATGTCAGCAGTTCTTCCCCTTGTATACCCTTCCATGTCACAACTGCATTTTTACTAATGAAAGTATTGGCATCCTTATGTTTTGTACTCATGGCACAGTGACAGGGCAAGCTACACCTCTGACCCATCAGTGGTGTCTCCTGAGTCTACCCTGCCTTCTCCTGTTCTGGAACCTAGGATTCTCCCACTCATGGACCAGTTCCCTGGGTTATAGTACCCTTCTTTACCAATTGTGATTCCTCAGCAGGTTCTGTGATAAGTAGTTAAAAGCAGTGACTTAAAACACCTTCTTCACAACAAAGTATGGTTTGTTTATCTGTAGGAACATGGCAATCAGGCAACTGTTAAAACAACAAAGAAGCCTGCATACATCTGCTCTTGCTTAAAGCTTCCCTCAAAGCTTAATCAGGCCCAGCTTATCACAGGTACCCTGATTTCTAGGCACTGGGTTTGTGCCTACTTCCCTGAAGGCACTGACTGCCTTTTCATCTCCTTCACAACTCTTTTGTAGGCTGTGGGTCTTCTGAACCTGGTCAAACCAGTTTATGCACCCCATGGAGAGGGGGAGTTTCAGGACAAGCTTTAAAGCAGTTTGCTCTCTGTCACTGTCTGTCTGTCAAGTACCAGTGATTGGGTTATCTGCCATTGCCTGGTTCCTGCAGATGTGAAGTGAGTTCCTGCAGGAGTTAACTCCTTTGAAACCAAGTGGCAAACAGCATAACAATAATCAAATAAACAGGTACACATAATGCTTATAAAAATTAAGCAGATAACTCCCATGTTCTTCACTGTTCCTTACAATATTTAGTTATTTCTGGGCTGGCAATTGGGATTGTGGATATATATGATCTTCAGAAGCTTAGAGGGCTTTCTGGAGAATGTTCTACAATGCTGCCCTCTTACTAAACTTTTATTACCTTATGAACAGACTGGCATTTCTGTTTAGGTTTCAATTGTCTAAAAAAAGCATGAGTGCCTTACTATCATAGGCTAGAACCTGAAAAAAAAGTCAGCTAAGGAGTTATTTCAATTTCTGATATTCTTTACACTTATAAATAGCAATAATTGGGAATTTTATTAAACTATATTACATCGTAACAGTATTTTCAGAGACTATTTTCTTAATGCTCACCTTGCAGCAAGTACTATGTAAAATCCCTCATTCTTTGAAAATTGCATAAATGATATATTACAAAACTTAACAGGCTTTTAATCAAATCTAAAACTCTCTAGAGAGCATTGTAAAATTACACAGAATCCCTCATTTAGCTTTAAACCCAGGAATAAAATATGAAGGAATAGAATTTAAGAGTTTGCACTGAATTAGCCTCCAGTGCATTTATGACAGTGGCTCTCAACCTTTCCAGACTACTGTACCCCTTTCAGGACTCTGATTTGTCTTGCATACCCCAAGTTTCACCTCACTTTAAAACTACTTGCTTACAAAATCAGACATAAAAATACAGAAGTGTCACAGCATACTATTACTGACAAATTGCTTACCTTCTCATTTTTACCATATAATTATAAAATAAATTGGAATATACATATTGTACTTACATTTCAGTGTATAGTATATAGAGCAGTCATTAGACAAGAGTATATGTATATAGACAAGTCATTGTCTATATGAAATTTTAGTTTGTACTGACTTAGTTAGTGCTTTTTATGTAGCCTGTTGTAAAACTAGGTAAATGAGTTGATGTACCCCCAGAGGTATGTGTATCCCTGGTTGAAAACCACTGTTTTATTATACAGATTTTCCTTTCATAAACTTTTTACATTTGGCTTTAGAAGTACCTTATTCTTTTTACGTGTCCTGAGGAGACACTTTTATTAAAAAAACAACAACCTTGGATGTAACTGAAAGGTTATATTTTCTTTCAATTACATCCAAGATGTTTCACTAAAACAAAGAAAAACAATCTTAGATTGATTAACAACAAATACCACCTAAGTGGCAAAATTCCCTGAACAATACCCAAGACTATCGGTCTCTTTAGAGGCTTGGCAGAATTCAATTTTTTAGTAATTTTGACAGAATATCAATGGGTTTTTTAAGCTTTTTACAATTTTTATCTATTTAAATTTTCATTGTGCAAAATTATGATTTAAATTTTCACAGTTGCTGGAAATTATGGGGGAGAAACCAGTCAATTATTTAATGACAGGAGACTTTGAGATTCAAAGAATTAAAGCTTTATAACCATTCAAATACCAATAGCCAATATCACAGGTCAAAATAAGGAAAATAAATATCCTTAAATCAACCTTTAATAGCTTCTTAAGCAGCATTTTTTAATTCGGCCTGTGATACTTCACCCAATATTCTTCATAGTGATATTATTATGACATGATTATGGCATAATTATGATGCATTTTGTACAAGACAGGTCATGTAAGGTGTCATTGGAAAAGTTATAATTTGCCGAATACTATTATCCTATTTGTATGCATGTATCACTTTTGTATCTGAAGTTATAAATATTGACTGTAGATCTGTATTTAAAAATGGGCTTACTCTGGAAAACACCCACAGCCAGCCTTTCAGGTACAACAATGAAGAAGCCAGACAGTGTTAATGGCTCATCAACAAAGACAATGGGCTGTGGAATAGCTTAACCTTTATGTGGACTTTTCAGCCAGCCCGTAAGTAATGGCTGCTATGACTCTGCAAGGGCATGTGACCAAGGCACATGACTCTGGACTCCATTTTGGGGTGTCTGTATTTTTCCACAAACTCGTCTGGGAACCAAGTTTGAAACAAAGGGTTCTCACCATATGCTAAAGCTATATAAGGCAGGGAGTGACATTGTCTGTTGTTCTTCTCTCCCCCACAACTGAACACCTAAGAGAAACCCCTAAGGGAAAGTACTTGGAATGGGGGTGGGGATCCCAAGCTGCACAGCAAATGCAGCTTGTCCCTTAAGAATCTGCAAGCCTGCATGTATCATCAGCCAGGGTGAGAATTTGCTAATTCATATCCTATCTTTCTAGTATCTTAGGCTTAGTTTGCATTTTTGTTTATTTACTAGGTAATCTGCTTTGATCTGTTTGCTATCACTTATAATTACTTAAAATCTATCTTTTTGTAATTAATAAACTTGTATGCTTTATCTAAACCAGTAAGTTTGGAGTGAAGTGCTTGGAAATCTTCGCTCAAGGGACAGGGGCTGTTGCATTTCCTCCCCACATTAAGGGAGGGGCGAACTTTATGAGCTTACTTTGTACAAATCTCTGTGCAGTGTAAAATGGTACCATTTGGGGTTTATACTCCAGAGGGCGGGTGCGTGCCTAGGGAGCTGGGAAATTGGCTGATGTCTCCTTGTTGCACTCAGGTAGCCCAGTTTGGGTGAGTGGCACCACCTACTGTTGTATTGGGTGATAATGGGCCCTAGGTAAGGCTGGCTGTGTCCCCAACTCAACTGCGTGGTGAGAGAGGCGCAGCGGTTTCTCACGACTCCCAGACTGCACCCCAGGGGTGACAACCCATCACACAGTCCATCTATACATTTCTATCATTATCAGTTTGTGTGTACACAGTGAAATGGATGTTTGCCAATGCTTGCTGATAAAAATCTAATCCTTCCAAGCCTGTCTATAGAATAATGACATAGTTCTTTGTATTTTGCAAAGAATTACCAGAGTAGTAAACCTTAGAATATAACCTAATTTCCAGTTTCAGAATACCTGGATACAGAGGGCCTTCTAAGATATAGTAAATGGAGACTTGATACTTGGAGGAAGGTATTATGGATAGGACCAGTATCTGGAAGGAGCTTTCTGGCTGAGCACTTCTATGAATTATATTTGTGTCTGTTTAATAAAAAGCAATAAACCTTTAACATGCTAGTGTTTAGGGCTTGTACCTGCCTGGCCTTCAATGGATTCACAAGGAGAGTAGAGGGTACTTATTCTCAAGTGTGTGAGTTCCTTCAAATTAATGATACCTCAGAGACAAAGCTCAGATTCACCCCACAACACACAAACCATCTGGAAAGTTGCAATGGAGATCCCCAAAGAGCCAGATACCCGCCCTGGACTGTGTTCCCGATTTTTTGAGAAAATTAAACTGAAAGGACGTCACGCCAAACAGAATGTGCTTTAACAGCATAATTTAATACTAGAAATAAATGTGTGTCATTTTGGAGTTGCAAGAATATGAAAGACATGGAAATTGTGTTCTGATAATGATACAGAATGAAAATGTGGCAAAATTTCCCCCTAATTAAAAGATGCAAGAATGTTTCTACTACAACTTGCTTTTTCATTGTCTACACTTTTCCCAATCAGTGCATTGTTTTCAAATCCTATTCTTGTGGTTAATAGGAAGCAGGCATTTAAAATCTAATTTTCTTATGCACCTATTTCTCTATTTTACTGCAATATAACATTAATGACAGTAATTTATGTAGATGTTTAAAGGCTGGCATTTGAACTTTAAGGTTCTTACATCGGATGTTGTCTAACAAAAGTTGGTAAATGTAAAGATAAAAATATGCAGAATATAGTTAAAAGAAACCCATAATTGATACTTTGTTCCCTGTAACTGCTTTTTATCAAAATACCATTACAGAGCACTGATTACTGAAGTCTCAGAGCAGCCACAAATCACTCACCACAAAAAACTAGAAAGAAAGCAATTAAAAATCAACATTTGCAAGTCTCTAATGCCCATTCAGGATTGCCCTGTCTCCTCTTAAAATAATCGCAACTAATTTTTATTTTTAAGCATTTCAGAATCTGTTTGTAAATTGGAAGCAGGGGAAAGGACTAAATTATCCTGTGTTTGTCTACTTCATTCCTGCATCAACTATTGACAGTACAATGCTATTGCTCTGTATGATACAAGAAATATAATGCATCTCACCACCTTGAGTTCGTAAAGATTCTAGATTCAGCACCTTCTTGTGGCACATACAAAAAAAACAAAACCCACACCTGTCTTGGGCACATCACTTAAGAGGCTGCACATCAAGTGTTTTTTTCCTTTGACATAGTGTGTACATTTTGTACATAAAAGACAACTTCTGTCTAAGCTTTAAAGCTGCTTCTTCTATTGCAATTTGTAAAAATTATAGATGACAATTCCCTCACTCAAAAAATGTCACCAATACAGGAGAATTTTATATCAAACTTCATCTTGACAGATACAGAGGAACTAATCACAGAACTAAAAATTACTGGTTTGCTTAGGTGCAAGTGATCATGACTGGATCACATTTGTTATGTGCAAACAGAGTAAAGTTCAAACCAGTGATATACTTGGTGTTTTAAAGAGGACTAATTTCACAAAGCAGAAAACAAGCATGAGCCAAATCAACCAGCAGAAAGAATTTAAGCAGAAAAATGTGAACAGTAATTGGGAACTGTTTAAAAACATTTTACTAGATACCCAATGGCAACATTCCCACAATCAACAAAGAAGGCTACACTGGTTTAAAAAACAGCACAGGCTGGGTTAGATGCTCTAAGGCAGGCTGTTGTGTTTTATATATAAATAAATGGACAAATAGGAGAAGTTGATACCAGTGAATATAATTTAATAGCTATGAATTATAGAAAAATAATAAGGGAAGCAGAGTTAAGGTCAATAAAAAGGAGGTTTTTAAGTATATTAGGAACAGAAGGAATCTTAACAATGCTATTGGTCCATTATTGGATGGAAATGGTAGAATTTTCAATAGCAATGTAGAAAAGGCAGAATTGTTCAAAAACATTTCTTTCTGTATTTGTGGGGAGGGAAGGGACAGACGATGTAGTCATATACGATGAAACATTTTCTATTCCAATAATAACTCAGGAGGATGTTAAACAGCAACTACCAAAGTTAGACATTCAGCAGAGCTGGATAACTTGCATCAAAAAGTTTTTTAAAAGCTTTCCAAGGAATTCACTGGACTGTTAATATTGATTTTTAATAGTCTGGGAACATTAGGGAATTTCAGAGGACTAGAAGAAAGCCAATGTTGTACCAATAGTTAAAAAGGGGAAACAAGATGAGAGGCAATTATAAGCCTGTCAGTCCAACGTCAATCATGAACAAAATAGTGGAATAGCTGATACAGGACTCAATTAATAAAGAATTAAAGGTGGATAACCTAATTAATGCCAATCAACACAGGCTTATGCAAAATAGGTCTTGTCAAACTAATTTTTTTATGAGAATACAAGTTTGATTGATAGAGGTAAGAGGGTCGATGGAATATACTTAAGCTTGGTACCACATGACAATCTGTTTAAGAAACTAGAACAATCCAAAATCAACACGGCACACATTAAATGGATTAAAAAACTGGCTGACTGATAGTTCTCAGCATGTAATTTTAAACAGGGAATCATCATTTCAGGTGATTTTCAAGTGGGGTCCTACTGGGATCAGTTTTGGCCCAACACTATTTAGCATTTCTACCAATGACCTGGAAGAAAACAAAATCACTGATAAAATGTGCAGGTTATATAAATATTGGGGAACAGTAAATAATGAAGAAGGTAGGTCATGGATATAGAGCCCACTGCATCTCTTGGTAAACTGAGCAAATAAATTATATGTGCTTCAATATGGTCAAATATAAACTCATACATCTAGAAACAAAACATAGGCCATATTTACAGGTTGGGGAACTCTACCCTGGAAAGCAGTGAATTTGAAAAAAAAGACTTGGGGGGTCAGAGATTAATCAGCTGAAATAAAATCCTAGTGTGATGCTGTGGCTCAAAGGGCCAATGCAATACTTGGAGTATAAACAGAGGAATCTCAAATAGGAGTAAGGGAGGTTATATTACACCTATTTTGTGACTGCTACAAGAATACAGTGTCCAGTTCTGGTGTCCATACTTCCAGAAGTATGTTGACAAATTGGTGATGGTTCAGAGAAGAGCCAGGAGACTGTTTAAAGGATTAGAAAACATGCCTTAATAGTGATAGACTCAAGGCGCTCAATCTACTTATCTTAACAAAGAGAAGGTTAAGGGGTGACTTGATCACAGTCTATAATTACTGACATGTGAAACAGAAGTTTGATAAAAGATGGCTCTTCAATCCAGCAGACAAAGATATAACAAGATCCAATAGCTGGAAGTTCAAATTC
Organism: Platysternon megacephalum; assembly: GCA_003942145.1. Classification (NCBI taxonomy): domain Eukaryota; kingdom Metazoa; phylum Chordata; order Testudines; family Platysternidae; genus Platysternon; species Platysternon megacephalum. The sequence continues at coordinate 7,259,350 of QXTE01000033.1, forward strand.
AGACTAGAAATAAAGGGGCAAATTTTTAACAGTGATGGTAGTTAACTACTGGAACAGTTTGCCAAGGGTCATGGTGAATTCTCCATTACTGGTAACTTTTAAATAAAGATTGGATAATTTTCTGAAAGGTGTGCTCTGGCTCAAAGAGGAATTAATTCAAGGAAGTCCTGTGGCATGTATTATATAAGAGGTCAAAGCAGATGATCACAATGGTCCCTTCTGATTTAATAATCTCAGAATCTATCGATTTTTATAAAATTTCAAAGCAAAAATGGAGGCTCAGCTGCAAGTTGCAATTACAATTCTCTTAATTACTATGGATTTGGCATTGCTCATTTAAAATGCACATTTTTGGAAAAAAGCAAAAAATGTTGTGGGACAGTTACCCACTACAACGCTGTACTCTAATCCCAGGGGAAATAATGAAGCATGGAAATTTATGCACAGTCAGCAGTAGTCAGTTATTGACTCTGGGTTTGGATCACAATTTCCCACAGATCTGAATCCTTAAATTCGTTAATATAACATGGGTTTATCACAACAAATGGTCACTTGGATATCTAATACAATTAAAACTTAGTGACAGCAAGGTGTTCTCACTTTACTTCTATCATCATAATGTAGCATTGAGTGATGAGTTAAAAGAACACTGTCAACTTGAAAAATCACATTTCTATCTTATTTTTTTTTAAACTACTGTTATCACAAATAAACCCTAGGATTATAATAACTGAAAGAGATTAAAAGGAATATTTTTGTCTTTCTTCCATTTGCATACTTTGTGTATTGGATAGTATTTTGTGAATAGTCTTTTTTTACTGTTTTCTTGGCCATACATGACCTCTCCTCCAGGTCCTTCAAGAGCATATTTAACAAAAGCAGCAAAATGTAACAAAACAAACTTCATTATGGCCTCGATGCATAGCTCTAAAACATGTATACTTAACTTTAAGCATCCAAGCAGTCCAACTGACAAAGTTAAGTACTTGCTAAAGTGCTTTGCTGAATCAGGGCATACTTGCATATCCAAGCATTCTGAGGATCCAGTCAGGGGTGTCATTGTGCTAAGTAACGTCCAAAAATATACATGAAGAAGCTATCCCTGCCCTGAAGAGTTTACAATCTAACTTAAGACAAGACCCAATAAGTGAATGTAATGAAGGATGAGCTTACATAGGTGAGCTATTGCTCAACCTGATCATCCCAAATCATCATGATTATGTATATAGTATATAAAATTGTTAAAATATTGATCTTCTACCTAGCCATTATTGGTGGGAAACCAATTGTAGGTTTCAAAGTAGAAGTGGGTCTTGAAGAGAGATTTGGACCACATAAGGGAGGGTGTTCTAAGCATAAAGAGTGCTGTTGAAATGGAAGCTAAAACTGAAAGCAAACTGACAGCAAGCAACAGGAAGGTGCATGAAGAGCAGGGGTCGGCAACCTTTCAGAAGTGGTGTGCCAAGTCTTCATTTATTCACTGTAATTTAAAGGTTTTGCGTGCCAGTAATACATTTTAACATTTTTAGAAGGTCTCTTTCTATAAGTCTATAATATATAACTAAACTATTGTTGTATGTAAAGTAAATAAGGTTTTTAAAATGTTTAAGAAGCTTCATTTAAAATTAAATTAAAATGCAGAGCCCCCTGGACCGGTGGCCAGGACCCGGGCAGTGTGAGTGCCACTGAAAATCAGCTNAAAATTGCTTCAAAGTGGAGCCCATCTATTGGAATTTAATCATTAGTGGTACTAGCAGCAAAACAGTAACAATGCCATGAACATCTTCAACAGACTCGACATTCAGAGCTTTTAAAAGTGCAGATTGTGGTCAACTGGACTTTTTGCCAGGCTGATATTCATTGACAACTGGGAACTGTATTTAAATGACTGTCAAGTAAGATGACTTCAATTTTTTTTTCAGATCGGCACTCATAATTATGCTCTTCCTGATTTCAGCACGTGAAGGAAAGGTACTTCTTTTATGGAAGTCTGTCACATCTGCTATTGTAAGTTGGCAATAGAGAGAATGATTTTAGATTACTGGGGTTGTTTTACATCAACCAACTTTCCCACAACTTTGCATACTTACCAGTCAAAGAGTTAACTTTTCCCCTGAGGAATGTAGCAGTGGGCATATGAAATGCATGTAGTTGTATCAGAATTGTGATTTATTATATTTTCCGCTCAAGGATTTTCAGAGGGGCTACTATAATTCTGAGCTTCTTAATGTACCTTTAGATTCACCTCAAGATACTATAATAGCCTCAAATCTCACTTGTGTTACAAGTCAAAATCAGTTGATTGGTGATGGCGACTAAGATGAGAACAATCTGTCACACAATTTAATGTGTTACTACACAAAAAGGGAGTTATGATTGGAATAGCAGGCATCTCTCACATCATCACTGAGGTGAACCAGCAGAGTTGTGTCAGTTTGCTCAGAGCCTACTTGTTTATTAACTATTCCTAACTCCAGACAGTGTTAGGAATATTATTATGCATCATTTTATTGTTGTAGCACCTAAAGGTCTCGACCACACCAGGTCTCCATTGAGATATGCACTGTACAAGCACTTAAATATCAGTCACTGCTCAAGAGAGATTACAATCTGATCCTGCTTCAGTTGGACTCCATGTGGTGCAGGGGTATGCTCACATGCAATCAGTTGGAGGATCAGAGCCTAAAAGACAAGCCATAACACATGGATGAAACAAATACACAGGGGAAGGGAAGTGGCAGAGGAAGTGGGAGGGGGGGCTGGATAACAGTGATTCTCTGTTGCCCTTCACCTTAGTAGTCATTTACACCAGTGGTTCTCAAACTAGGGACACCGCATGTTCAGGGAAAGCCCCTGGCAGGCCCGGCCGGTTTGTTTACCTGCCACGTCTGCAGGTTCAGCCGATCGTGGCTCCCACTGGCCGTGGTTCCCGCTCCAGGCCATTGGGGGGCTGCAGGAAGTGGCCTGGAGCGGCGAACCACAGCCAGTGGGAGCCGCGATCGGCCGAACCTGCGGACGCAGCAGGTAAACAAACCGGCCCGGCCCACCAGGGGCTTTCCCTGAACAAGCGGTGGTCCTAGTTTAAGAACCACTGATTTACACCACTGTAAAGTGGATGTAAAATACTACCATTCTGTTTTGGTAGCAGGTTACACTTTCCACTGGTGTAAATGAGTATTCCAAATAAATATCAATGGAGACAAGTCCAGAAGGCTTCAGCAATAGCTAGCTGTGTCCTAAAGTCATAGCCAGTCAGAAGCATTAATCACAACTTGTCACCTGTCTGAGTTATACCTTTTCCATGAGCCTTCAACTGCCTCACATATTATCTACCAAAGTATTAAAAAAAATGTTGTATCAAAATTCTTAATGGTTGAGAATGCAACATAAATAGAGTTTCATGCACTACTGCTTAATGGAACATATCCATACATTTTATTGGGTTCACGGTTTTGACTTTCAAACATGATATCTTGATAATATTTTATTAATACATCTAAAACACATAATTACCCCTGAAACATTAGTAAATTCCCCAAGAAATCCTGGAAAGAAAAATCCTTTCATACACACTGTATTTTACAGTTGAAAGTTATGAAGTCTACCAATTAATTGGCATTACCAGCTCCACGCATTGTTTTTATAAACACAGCATTTATCTTTGCATTGCTGGGCAAGACTAATGAACTATCATGTCAATTATTTTTACTTTAGTGAAAGTCATTGTCCTTTTTTTGTAAAGACAAGGTATCTAAGTTATCACTGGAAGATGTACATTCTGTGCAAAAAAAAAAAAGAAGAAGAAAGACATAACAGTTAGACATCTACAGTATAGAATAATGATCTTGTGCCCCTGATATGAATTACACGATTAATCTCAAAAGCTATCCTAGGCAAGCAGGAATAAATACTGGAGATGGGCCAAGTCTGGAAAAGTTTAAGTGCTACCCAGCCACTTGTGAGCTGCATAGGAAATTTTCCCATCTGTACACCAGCTAATAGTGAACAGAGACAATGAGAGCATGAGAAAAGAAAGAGGGGAGAAAATGGTCAAGGGCTGGAAAGACACAATAAGTGCAAGATAGAGCAGGGAAATGACAGGCAAGTCACTTAGGGTGGATTTTTAAAAGCACTTAGCAGTGGACTTACCCTGCTCCCTTTGAAGCTGATGCTAAAAACAGCTGACTTCAATGGGAGCATAGTTTGGTCAATACTGAATGCTTCTGAAAATCATACCTTAGTCTCTTGGTGCTTCAATTCCCCAGCAGTAAAATCGGAGTTATATAATAGTTCCATCCGTCACAGGGGAATTATGAGTATATAGTACTTAGTATTTGCATTATTATCAGATATTATTTTGACAAGTGCCATTGAAAATCGTATAAATAACAGTCAGGGGAGAGGTGGAGCAGGTAGGTTCTCTCTCCATTTACTGAATATTTGACCTGGTCTTTTAGAGTACTGTACCAACAGAGTCTTCTGTTGCCTATAGGTACTGTACATGCATGTATTGTACTTAGCTAGCAACCTGTAGTTCCTGGTGATACCTAGGGTTCCTGGAAGACTACAAGGTAGACATTACAAAACTCACTAATCTCTAGAACATATAGATATTTTACAGAATAGTATTGGACAAATTCTGGCCTCAGTCACACCCATATAATACCATTAACATCAATGAGATTGCACTGATGTAAATAAGAGCAGAATTTGGCCTGTGAGTCTTTTCAGATACATTGGCTGTTCATTCTGGTCAAGTACTGCCCTCATTGTGGGATTTGGGTGTGTAATTATTTTCAGTTGTCTTGCTGATTTTACTTTCCTATAAAACCCATGGTTGTGTATCTTGTTGGATAACGATCCTGCTTTCCTTTTGACTTTGTTATAATGATCAATTTTCTAACTTTTAAAGTTCAATAGATTACTGTAAAAATTAGATCTAGTAAAAATTTTTGACAATTAACCCCTTCCCCATCTCCCCCCAGGCAAAAAAATATAATTTCACTGAAACCAAAATATTTTGCAGAAACATTTTGGGGGGAGGGGGAGGTGAGGGAGAAGAGAATGACACCCACCCCAGAATAGCCAGCAGCCTGGAGCTTAGGAATGTGGGACACCCAGGTTCAAATCCCTTTTCTGAATCAGGCCTGACTTGAACCTGGGTCTCCCACACCCATGTGAGTGCCCTAAGCACCGAGTTATTGGCTATTCTGCGGTGTGTCTTGCTCACGTCTCTTTGTGAAGAATTTCAAAAGGTGCCATGTTCCTTCCAACCCGCAGAACGAAAGTTTTTTGTGAAACAGAATTCTTGTTTTCCATCCAGCCCTATTAAAAATACAAAAGTGAAAGAGTTTTTGAAGGTCTTATTTCTTCCGGGAGCTTTAGATATTATTGTCTTTCCTGCTTTCCCAGACAATCTATATCCAAGGACAATATAGCTCTATTAACCTTGCTATAATCAGGCAGAATGTCAAAATCTGTGTTATAAATCTTCAACTTAATCACTTGTGATTAAATATTCAGATGAAATTATGTGCAACATAATGTTATACATCCATCTCCTCTTCCTTAATTGATGACAACAATAGAGGAGTAGAGTGGGGGGAGGGGAAAGAAAGGACCAAAACCCTTTATGTATATCAGCACAGTTAATACAATTCTTTGCAGACAACTTCCATCTTTAAGCATGCTGTAATTTCATAAGCCCTGCAACAAGAAACATTATTCTAATGTTGAACAATAAATTAGTATTTAGTAAAGCAGTGGACTTTTAACTTTAGATATTCAATAGAATAAACGGTCAAATGTTGCCATCTTTTACAAACACTGCCCCCAGTCCTGAAGTCAAATGCCCTGGCATGAACCCCTGTGCCTTTTCAGAGCCTCACTGATTTCAGGATCAGGTTCTATAACCTTTACCAAAAGAAGTTATAGAAGTATTCCACATGCATACAGTAAGTACTACATATGACACACTTTTCAGTGCTCAATGGGTGAAATTCACCCCTATGCACAGGGGCAGTGCAATTCCTCAAACCAGGGGTGGGCAAACTTTTTGGCCCGAGGGCCACATCTGGGTGGGGAAATTGCATGCAGGGCCATGAATGTAGGGCTGGGGCAGGGGGTTGGAGTGCAGGAGGGAGTGTGGGGAGTGGGAGGGGGCGCGGTGTGCAGAAAGAGGCTCAGGGCAAGGGGTTGGGGCAGAGGAGGGGTGCGGGATGTACGGGGGGTTTGGGGTGCAGGAGGGGATGTGGAGTTTGGGAGGGGGCTCAGGGCAGGGGGTTGGGTTGCAGGAGAGGTGCGGGGTGCAGCAGGATGTTGGGATGCAGGCAGGGGTGCGGGGTGCAGCGGGGGCTGGGGTACAGGCAGGGTGCGACAGGGGGCTCAGGGCAGGGAGTTGGGGTGTGGAGGTTCAGGGTGCGGGCTCTGGCCTGGCGCCGCTTACCTGGAGCGGCTCTGGGGTGGCAGCAGTGTGCACCGGGGCCAGGGCAGGCTCCTTGCCTGCCTGCCCTGGCCCCGCACTGCTCCCGGAAGCAGCCAGCACAACGTCCCTGCAAACCCTGGGGGAGTGGGAGCAGAGGGCTCCGCACACTGCCCTCGCCTGTGGGTACTTCCCCCAAAGCTCCCATTGGCTGCGGTTCCCCGTTCCCGGCCAATGGGAGCTGTGGGGGGCGGTGCCTGCAGGCGAGGGCAGCGCATAGAGCCCTCTGCCCCCCCTCCCTCAGGGGCCACAGGGACATGGTGCCGGCCACTTCTGGGAGCAGCGTGGGGCCTGCAGTGCCACGGGGGTGGCAATCCCGTGGGCTGGATCCAAAGCCCTGAAGAGCCGGATCTGGCCCATGGGCCGTAGTTTGCCCATCCCGGTCTTAAACACTATTTTAGTTACATTTAGAAATGCCTACTGATTTTGGGTGGTGCCTCAGCATTTGAGCACTCAGTTTAAGATATTTAGATCCTGATTTTGGGAGATGCTGAGCATATGCAGCTCCCACTGACTTAAACTGAAGTTGTTGTTACTCAACACCCCTGAAAAAAATCAACATGAAAGGTGTCCTAAACTGGACACCCAACGTCAGGTGGTCACCTTTGACTTATAGGTACATAGTAAGAAATTCTAGATGGAAAGGACCTAATAGATCACCCAGTCTATCCTCCTGCCAATATCAGACTATTCCATGCAGTAGACTTTAATGATTTAATTTTTAAATGACACATACAATTGGTCTTCCACCATTTTCCTCAGGTGATTATTTCATAGTCTAACTCAGGGGTCAGCAACCTTTCAGAAGTGGTGTGCCAAGTCTTCATTTATTCACTTTAATTTAAGGTTTCGTGTGCCAGTAATACCTTTTAACCTTTTTCGAAGGTCTCTTTCTATAAGTCTATAATATATAACTAAACTATTGTTGTATGTAAAGTAAATAAGGTTTATAAAATGTTTAAGAAGCTTCATTTAAAATTAAATTAAAATGCAGAGCCCCCCGGACCGGTGGCCAGGACCCGGGCAGTGTGAGTGCCACTGAAAATCAGCTCGCGTGCCGCCTTCGGCACGCGTGCCATAGGTTGCCTACCCCTGGTCTAACTAATCTCATTATTAAATTGTGTCCTGTTATTCAGCCAAAATGTTCTTATTTTAAAGTGAATGCTTTTTTTGGTTTGGTTGGGTTTGGTTTTTGCTGACCCTTGCTTTCTTAAAAGTGGATATCGAGATGGATATCTCAGCAGTACATAGACAGCTCTGGTTGTTTTACCAGTGCACATTTACCTGCACTGCTGTCTAATAAATCTCATCATGGTTACTGACAATCTAGTTGTGTGGGTAAGAATGTGCCATGTTCAGGTCATTTAATTTTTTTATCTCTGTGCATGATCACCAATGCTGTCAATGGGTTTACTGGATTTTATGCTGTAAAGTCTTATCTATTAGAAACTAGATAGACTGCTAACTTATTTCACATAGCCCATTGAACAGCTATTCAAACATTTTTTGTCAACAATATCCTGATCTAGATTTATATCAGTGGTCTAGGGAAAAGAGGCAACATTTCAATAAGTGATTTTATCCAAAAAAGTTCTGCTGAATTACACACTTTTCATAATTGAAGAGTTTCATTATAGGCTTCTCTGGCTCACAGAGTGCAGTTTAGGTTTGACTAGAGCTTATCAGGAAATTTTTGATGAAGCATTTTTTGCCAGAAAATGCTGATTTGTCAAAACTGAAATTTTCATCAGGAAAGATTTGTCAAGTCTGACATGCTGAAGGGAGGGAGGGAGAGAGAACCCACCCAGTCAAGAATAGCCAATACCTAGTGTTTAGGGCAGTCACCTGGGATATGGGAGACTCACATTCAAGACCCTGCTCTTCCTGATTCAGACCAGGGACTTAAACGTGGGTCTCCCCACATCCCAGATGAATGCCCTGCCTACCAGGCTGTTATTCTGGGGTGGGTCTTTTGTTTTTCATGTAAAACTTCAAATGGCCTCAGTTTCATCCTGAAGCAAATGGGACATTTTTTGAACTCTTGAATAGTTTCACAGGATGGGAAAACAGTTTCATGCCTAGGTCTAGGTTTGACAATCTCTGGCCCTGATCCTGCAAACATGCAGGTGCTTAACTTTACTGCATAAGTAGACTTTCTGAAGTGTTTGCAGGATTGGGGCCTCTCTATATACTGCTGCAGATGTGAAGAAATGCAAGTGCTTACATAAAAACGGCCATACTGGGTCAGACCAAAGGTACATCTAGCCCAGTATCCGGTCTTCTGACAGTGGCCAATGCCAGGTACCCCAGAGGGAATGAACAGAACAGGTAATCATCAAGTGATCCATCCCCTGTTGCCCATTCCCAGCTTGTGGCAAACAGAGGCTAGGGACACCATCCCTGCCAATAGCCATCAATAGACCTATCCTCCACTAACTTGTCTAGTTCTTTTACTTACAGAATAAAAACTGCCATCTACAAGAAAAAAAAATATTCTCACAGTGACTGAGTAACGCATTTTTCACTTATTGTTAGCAAGCTTCTACTAAAACTTACAGGCCTGATTCTGTCAGTCATTCTTACTCATGATGAGTAAGGTACTGCTTACTTCATAAATAGTCCTAGTGAAGTCAATGGAATTAATTCATTAAATAAGGTACTACTACTCACCACGAGTAAGAAGTGAGCCAGAGAGGTCTGAATGAAACAAATAGGAGCAAATTTTGCCCTAATTTTGATTCTGTACAACCACAGCAGAGTTTTACTTCACAGTACTTCAGAAATGGAGTTAGTCACCTTTACACAATATCATTCTGTACGGTACAAGAAATATGAGGCATCTTACCACCCTGAGGTATGAAAAATTCTATATTATATTCAGCAGTCTGGTGTGGCACATTCTGAAGTGGCTGTACATTAAGTAGTTTTTTGATTTTGTCACACACTGTACAATCTAGCTCAATGAAATCTGATTTTTTTTCCAAGTCAGTTGCATTGTATGGTTTTAATGCTTAGGCTGCAATGTTTGTAGTTACAAACACTTCAGAGGAAAGTATACAATGAGAAAAAAGAAAACAGTTTAATGCTATTTGATTTAAAAATTTTACAAAACAAGACAAAGTCCTGGATCTTTGGCCTGGAGATACTGAGTGTCCCTTCAATAAAGCCTAAATGCTCCTCAGGGCAGGAGAAGTTCTCTCTATTTGTGTCTTCTACAGTTCTGAGCACATTGTCAGTGCCTAATAAAATATTAATAAGAGATTTTCTTTGTTTTGACTGACTTAAGTTATCCCAGCATACCAGATATCTGTTATACAAAATCAGTCAACTACCGCCACCATAGATACAAGCCTAAAATTAGGTTCCTAAATCCATATTTAAGTGGTCTGATTTTCAATAGCGCTGAGTACTCATTAATGCCCATTAATGTTATGAACCTAGCTTTTGGCTTGTAACTTTGAAAATCTTGACCTACATATATGTTGTCATAGTGAAGAACAGCAGCTATATGGCGTGCTGCATCACGGAGCTCTAATCTAACTAGTCTCAGGGAAAGCCATGGACCCAGAAGCTGGAATGCTATTTGAGGAGATATTTAGTGGAAGCTTAAATCATTGAAACTTTTAAGCCTCTTGACTTCATAGCATGTGACAATACATCTCTGTGGAACAAAATCAAAATTTTGAAAGCCTGAATTTGTTTTGACTGAATTTCTACCAGCAAGTTTTCTATTTGATCAGATCATGCCTGGAGAATAAACAAAATGCCAGCAGACTAGGCTGGGCTATAAAATGGAAACTTCTGATTTAGATCTTCTTATTTTTGGGAGTCAAAGCAGATGTAGCTTGGAAATTCTTACAAAATGTTAGTGTAGCTGTTCTGACTTAATTGTACTGTGAGCTGATGTCAAGATTTTCTTTATGACTGCAGGGTTAGAGAATCTAAAGCTTTGTGGTTCTAGATCTCGTGTGTATATTCTTTACATGCTAAATTGCAAGTTATATTTAGCAGCAAATACATTGTTATACATCTTAGGGCTTGATCCTGCAATATTCTGAGCAATTCTGAAAGGGCCTGATCACGTGAATCTTTCATTTACATAAACAACACCACCTAGCATTTATAAGGAATTTTTCTTCGACGGATCTTATGCTTTATAAAGGATCTTATAATGCTTTATAATCATTTATCCTTTTTTACAGATGGGGAAAGTGAGGCATAGAGAGGGGAAGTGACTTGCCCAAGATCACCCAGTAGGGGATTCCTGCAAACACTCACTCACATGAGTAACTTGATGCACATGAGTACTCTCCTTGAATTCAAGGGACTGCTTACATCAAGTTACTCACCTCTATATTTTCAGAAAAGACTCCTATTTATCTCAGTGGATACTAGTTCTGGCCCTATACCCCCTGTGGGACATGAACATTTTAAATACTTTTCTTGAGCTGAAACTTATAATTGATGACCTGTATCTTCCACTGATTTAGCCTCCTCATTATAATGCATCACATTTACATGCACCCCATGTCACTAGCAGACTATTTATAGAAGGAACATAATTAGCAAGATGATTTTATAATTATGTTTTAAAATACGGCAACTATCAGTTCAGATTGGGTGCTTGTATTTTAATTACATTGCTCTGTTTATGGAATCTTTTTATATGTATTTTTTATTGTTTCAGTTCTTACTTTTTGGTGTCCTGAACAGCCATAGAGGGCCTGGCTCGGTAGGACCATAGAGAGTCCTCAACTCACACTGACTCAGAAGTTCAGGGTGCTGGTGACCTCATATTGTCAGATCCAAAGTTCCTCGCCCACCCCAGACTCCCACTGAATGTAAGATCAGGCTGACAAGCAGGTTCATAGAACTTCAACAGATCACATGGTGTTGTCATAATGATCAGCTAAATCACATGGGATTACATTGCCACAGCCCTCTCTACGCCATGCTGGGGAATAAGGCTCATCTTGTCTTGCTCCCTGTTAAACCCTACTCAGACTGTAACTATAGCTATGGGGATAGAAGGTTGCCTGAAATTCCACAATGTGATAAAATGAGTGGGGAGGGCTAGAGAGTGGTGGGAACCCCAGTTCTATCCCCTCACTCGCCAGCCAGAATAACTAGCTGGATGCAAGAAGGGATATGCTACAGAAAAGGATGAAATATTCCTCACCCAGAACAAGGGAAAGAATTGCTACACTCAAAATCACAAATTTGTTCATTCCTGGCATGTTACAGCAATACATTGCCTCTTAACCCAGGGCAGTTTGTAAAGTTATACCCTATCCCATGATTTTATATAAACAGGGCACTGGGCCTTCAGACAAATGCACATGTCCCGGTGCACCTGTTATGGCTCTAAGTCCTTTGAAGACTAGGCATCCTGGGAAATGTAATTTCCCAGAAAGTACTGAAAATCCAGAGATCATGCAACCAAGGTAACAGGTAACAGTCTGAGATCTCTCTGTTACGAAGACTTGGGACTGGCTGGTAGAATGAGAGAGACCTGTGAGGAGCAGCAAGTGCCAAGAAATGTCAGCAGAAGCCCTGATACAAGAGCCAAAAGTACTGTTGAGCCCTGGGAAGGGCTTAAGGATTTGTGTTGCTAGGGTAGGCTTTCTATGGTGGGCCAAGGAACCAAGAACCTTTCAGCTGGAATCCTTATACAGGAGCCAAATTGAACTGTTTAGGTTTATTTCGTGTTGGGGCTTCAGGGAGAAGACCCCAGGAAGAGGATTTTTTTATTTTAAATCACTTGCTGTGAAGTAGATGCATATCTCCTGGCCTCAGAGGGGGAACTGAAGAATAGCAGAGCACACAGATTGTGGAGGGAGCACGAGTATGAAATAGATATTTTTAAAAACTCTGACCACAGTAATAAACATGTCTTGTTAAATACCAAACTTAATTACTAAAGTTAAGAGTGCTTGTGATAACAATGCAGCAGCACTTCTAATTATCAAAAACTAACAAAATGCACATTCCCTCACAATACCACAACCGTAACACATGGATTGTTGTGTGTCAGTGTGTGTGTTCATCTATGGGGATGAGAGGGTTTAATATATTTTAGTCTTTATGTCTGTATAGGGTGACCAGATGTCCCGATTTTATAGGGACAGTCCAGATTTTTGGGTCTTTTTCTTATATAGGCTCCTATTGCCCCTCCACCCCCATCCTGACTTTTCACATTTGCTGTCTGGTCACCCTATGTCTGTATCTAAATATTTATTTTAGCAACACTCTTAATGCATAATATGAGTCCATACATATCAAATGACAGTATCATTTTTGGTAAAGTACTTAGCTGCTGTTTCTTGAAAATAACATAGTGTAGCAGAAAACGTACAATAATAGTTTGTGGCAAAGTTATGCAGTGCAAACCTCTAAGATAGGAAGATATTTGTAGACATGCATTTCAGGCAGATCTGTGTGTGTCATTAATATGTAGATACATAAAATGTTTCTTTTCATAAAGATTTGTGCTGTGCTTATTTTTGAGATTCCTGGGGAATAACAGTTTGTATTTGGGGTCAAAGTTAAGGTTCTTATGGTCTGATGGAATATGCACTTAATACTTCACAAGAATATAATGGTCCTGATTGAGAGCTAAGCGTGGGGCAGCTTGGTTAGGGACACGGGAGAGGGAAGAGATGGCCGTATGCCACCTTGGAGACCCTCCTGATTTTGGGGCCTGCCAGTATGCAAATCCCCAACATAAGATGGAACAGCCAGAGAGCCGCTCTTGCTTAAGTTCTGCAACTGATCCCTGATCCCACAGTATTCTTGCCAGCAAGTTAAAGAAGTATGGGCTGGATGCATGGACTATAAGGTAGATAGAAAGCTGGCTAGATCATCGGGCTCAACGGGTAGTGATCAATGGCTCCATATCTAGTTGGCAGCCGGTATCAAGCAGAGTGCCCCAAGGGTCGGCTCTGGGGCTGGTTTTATTCAATATCTTCATTAATGATCTGGAGGATGGCGTGGATTGCACCCTCAGCAAGTTTGCAGATGACACTAAACTGTGAGGAGTGGTAGATACGCTGGAGGGTAGGGATAGGAAACAGAGGGACCTAGACAAATTAGAGGATTGGGCCAAAAGAAATCTGATGAGGTTCAACAAGGACAAGTGCAGAGTCCTTCACTTAGGATGGAAGAATCCCATGCACTGCTACAGACTAGGGACCGAGTGGCTAAGCAGCAGTTCTGCAGAAAAGGACCTAAGGGTTACAGTGGACGAGAAGCTGGATATGAGTCAGTGTGCCCTTGTTGCCAAGAAGGCTAATGACATTTTGGGATGTATAAGTAGGATCATTGCCAGCACATCAAGGGACGTGATCATTCCCCTCTATTCCGCATTGGTGAGGCCTCATCTGGAGTACTGTGTCCAGTTTTGGGCCCCACACTACAAGAAGGATGTGGAAAAATTGGAAAGAGTCCAGCGGAGGGCAACAAAAATTATTAGGGAGCTGGAGCACATTATTTATAAGCAGGGCCGGCTTTACAAAGTGCGGGGCCCGATTCGTGAGGGCGGGGCTTGTACTCACCGGGTGGGCGGCGCTCGAGTCTTCAGTGGAGCTCCGGCCGGGGGAGTGGGGCCACGGGGCTTGCCCCGTCGGAGCCGGAGCTCCAGCCGGGGGAGCGGGGCTGCAGGGCTTGCCGCGCTCCGGCCGGAGCGCGGGGCCCTCTTATGCGCGGGGCCCGATTCCAGGGAATCGGGCGAATCGGCCTAAAGCCGGCCCTGCTTATAAGGAGAGGCTGAGGGAACTGGGATTATTTAGTCTGCAGAAGAGAAGAATGAGGGGGGATTTGATAGCTGCTTTCAACTACCTGAAAGGGGGTTCCAAAGAGGATGGATCTAGACTGTTCTCAGTGGTACCAGATGACAGAACAAGGAGTAATGGTCTCAAGTTGCAGTGGGGGAGGTTTAGATTGGATATTAGGAAAAACTTTTTCACTAGGAGGGTGATGAAGCACTGGAATGGGTTACCTAGGGAGGTGGTGGAATCTCCTTCCTTAGAGGTTTTTAAGGCCCGGCTTGACAAAGCCCTAGCTGGGATGATTTAGTTGGGGATTGGCCCTGCTTTGAGCAGGGGGTTGGACTAGATGACCTCCTGAGGTCCCTTCCAACCCTGATGTTCTATTATTCTAACTGACCAAAGGGGGTTTTTCTAGTAGCTCACAATACCTGAGGCACCTTCACTGACTAAGCCCCACCCTATGTGCTATGAGCTACTGGCATAGAACTCCACCTGTTATTTCCCTATAGGTTGAACATATCCCTTAAAATACAAAGTTGGTCAAGAGCTGGTCAACTGCATTGACCACATAAAACAAAGGAATAAGAGACAACTCATTTCAGCAAAATCAGTAACAAGCACCCTGTTATGGAATCAGTTTGTCAGCAATCTAATTAAAAATAGTGATGGATCGGAACAGCAACATGAGGTAGCCTACTAGAATGTGCTTCTGAGCATACTCATACAGAGGTCTGTCCCCTGAGGAAAACTTCATGGGTGGTAAACAGCTCAAGAAGGCTGAGAAAAAACTGTCAACCATAATGTAAAACAAAGTAAATTAATATACTGTAACTTTGTTTTTAAACTTGTCAAATAAGTTTGAAACAGACAGACATATTTATGAAAGAAAGGCAAAATACCCACATGCTCTAAAGCTGATCATAGGCAACAATTT